>JBBDHG010000067.1:997500-1232155 GCA_037951165.1 Lophius americanus
TTTCTAGGGTTTCTTGACTGAATACGGCGAGTTCCTCTTAATTCTGCTGCAGTATTCTGATTTTACCGAGCGCTAATCGGCTCACATTGTCATTCCAGAGAACTTCTCTTGATGCACCTTAAGGATAATTCAGTACTACAGCCAGCAGGTGGCGCCATGCTTTAATGTATTCCAATTGGAAAGTTCAAATGATAATATGTTTAACAGTATTTGTTCCAAGTTCTCAAAATTTTAAAGGAGTTTAAACTCTCAGCACTTCTCTATCATTCCTATTTATCTGGGACCTACAAACAGTGTGATTTTGCTTCCAGCTAATTTAAACACTAAGGAGGGAAACGTAAACATGCTTTTACATTGACTTTGTAACTTAAGGTCAGAAGGCAGAGGATGGTCCGCCTTTGATGGTCTGTTTTAAAAAAACACAGAGGAAATGGAATCTGTATTAATTGTACAGTATTAAAGGCAGTGTTTGGATTTCATTCATTCACTTCTCTGCATCAGTGATTTCTCTCTCTCTCTCGCTCTCTCTCTCTCTCTCTCTCGCTGTCTTTATCTCTCTCTCTCGCTGTCTTTATCTCTCTCTCTCTCTCTCTCGCTGTCTCTCGCTGTCTTTATCTCTCTCTCTCTCTCTCTCTCGCTGTCTTTATCTCTCTCTCTCGCTGTCTTTATCTCTCTCTCTCTCTCTCTCGCTGTCTCTCGCTGTCTTTATCTCTCTCTCTCTCTCGCTGTCTTTATCTCTATCTCTCGCTGTCTTTATCTCTCTCTCTCTCTCGCTGTCTTTATCTCTCTCTCTCGCTGTCTTTATCTCTCTCTCTCTCTCTCTCTCGCTGTCTTTCTCTTTCTATCTCTCTCTCGCTGTCTTTCTCTCTCTATCTCTATCTCTCTCTCTCGCTGTCTTTATCTCTCTCTCTCTCTTGCTGTCTTTATCTCTCTCTCGCTGTCTTTATCTCTCTCTCGCTGTCTTTCTCTCTCTCTCGCTGTCTTTATCTCTCTCTCTCTCTCTCGCTGTCTTTCTCTTTCTATCTCTCTCTCGCTGTCTTTCTCTCTCTATCTCTATCTCTCTCTCTCGCTGTCTTTATCTCTCTCTCTCTCTCGCTGTCTTTATCTCTCTCTCTCGCTGTCTTTATCTCTCTCTCTCGCTGTCTTTATCTCGCTCTCTCTCTCTCTCTCTCTCGCTGTTTTTCTATCTCTCTCTCTCTCTCGCTGTCTTTATCTCTCTCTCTCTCTCTCTCTCGCTGTCTTTCTATCTCTCTCTCTCTCTCTCTCGCTGTCTTTCTATCTCTCTCTCTCTCTCGCTGTCTTTATCTCTCTCTCTCGCTGTCTTTATCTCTCTCTCGCTGTCTTTCTCTCTCTCTCGCTGTCTTTCTCTCTCTCTCTCTCTCTCGCTGTCTTTCTATCTCTCTCTCTCTCTCGCTGTCTTTCTCTCTCTATATCTCTCTCTCTTTCTTGCTGTCTTTCTATATCTCTCTCTCGCTGTCTTTCTCTCTCTCTCGCTGTCTTTCTATCTCTCTCTCTCTCTCGCTGTCTTTATCTCTCTCTCTCTCTCTCTCTCTCTCTCTCTCTCTCTGTCTTTCTATATCTCTCTCTCTCTCTTTCTCGCTGTCTCTAAAGTGAAACAAAAGTGTTTGAATCCTGGATTGAAGTGATGGTGAGAGATTTTCACATCTTCCACTTCACAGCCACATTTGAGGAATCCTGAAGCCAAAACTGCCCCTGCATATTTTTTCTCTCTTGTAGACATTCAAAGTTCCGCCTCACGATGGCGCTGTCTCTCCTCCAAATACGTATTTTTTGATGTATGATCTTTTATTTCCATGATTTAATTATTTTATTCTACTAAGTAAATTACGCCGGTGTAAAGAACAGGCCCAGAATCTTAATGACAAAACTCCTGAATGAGAGTGAAATAGTTGTTCCACAATAGTTGTGCCTTAATATTTGGATTCTCCACTAAAACCCATCTGAATGTATTTATTTTCATTCAGTTTTGACTGTGACGTTGGCATACTCTGAGTTTAATGCTCAGTGTCTGGTCCCACATATGTCACAGCACACAGTTTTTGTTTAACTGATCAGGTTAAGACGTTGAAAACCTGAACTAATCAGGTTTAGTTATTCATTCATTCATTTTCTACCACTTATCCTGTTCAGGGTCACGGGGGCTGGAGCCCATCCCAGCTAACATCGGGCCAGGGTAAACCCTGATCAAGTCTGCAGTTCATGCAGGGCAAACAGAGTGACACGCACCCACACCTACGGGCAATTTTCTTTAGTGTTTTATTCTGTGCTGTCTTTATGTGGCCTTCATGAACTCTGGGATTTATGATCGTCCTTCATCTTGACAGTGTTATTTAAATAGAATAACCAAATCAAAACGATTTGTAGTTAACAGCCGGCATCAACTACCAGACCTCACCGTCCATAGAACCTCAAGGAGAACTTCAGTCACGCATCGACATAGAACACATTATTCATGTTGTAAATCTTTACTGCTGTAGATTGTTTTATTTGTTGAAAACAAGATGAAGAAAGAACAAGTGAAAACCAGAACCAAGAACCCACCGAGGACTGGTTTCTAAATCAAAGGAAAAAACTAAAATCCCCAGTTCTGATCCAACTTGAGTGAATGTCCTCACAACAACTTATGTCTCAGCCGTGGCTTTGACCTTTGACCTCCACGTGTCCAGAGGGATGTCCTCCCAGGAGCTGCCTACCCAGACCATCACCAAACCGGTCCTGAGCCCAGAGTGAAACCTGCTCTCATCTGTGAGGAGAATGTGGTACCGATGGAAGATCTGCCCATCCTATGTTCTTTGGTGAGCTTCAGTCCACCTGCATGGTGCTGGGCCCTCAGCCTCATGGAGTCTGGTTCTGACATTTTGGTCAGAAACATCAAAGCAGTATCTGCTGGAGGTCATCATGTAGGGATCTGGCAGCGCTCCTCTTGTTCCGCCTCACACTGAGGAGAAGATACCGGTCCTGCTGCTGGGCTGTCCAGCTCTCTTAGAGTACCGGCCCTCTCTTGGTATCTCCTCCAGGCTCCTGAGACCGATCTCGGAGATACAGTAAACCTTCTTGTGACAACACGTATAGATGTGCCAATCCAGGAGGAGCTGGACTATCTGGTCCACCTGAATGGGCTGCAGGAACCACATGATGGTACCGTTAGAGACCAGGACCCCAGCCAAATGCAAAACTAAAGAAGAATCATTCAGGAAGGAGGAGAAGAGAGAACTGGTCTGTGGCCACAACCTGCAGAACCAGAACCTTTTAGGGGATGTTCTACTTTTGACTCTGGTATGCATCTGGTGGCGATTTCATAATGTTCCCGAAAAGATGGAATATTATGGGATCGTCATCGCTGCTGCTGCTGCATCCTTCCTGGAAACGCGATAACTCAAAAAACAATTTGATGGGTCAATTACAAATTTCACACACAAAGACTTCATTGTGAGGAAGAACTGGAGTGATTTTGGGAAAGGTCAGTTGCATATTTCCGATACCAGGGGAGCTTGACCTCCAAAATGATCAGGTTATAATTCTCAACTGTTGGTCCGATTTTCTCCAACGAGTAAATATGAATAGACTCAGTGTGATTTATCTTGTATATGTCAGGATTTACTCAAGAGGAGTTTGGGGAAGAGTAGGTAATCTCAATTTTCAACACCAGGTGGATATCCATGTTATATATCAGCTTTACTCACTGTTTGAGAAACAATGGATCAATTGTGTGTATATCTATATTTATGAGATTAATAAAACTAGTTCACTGTATTTATCTTAATTATCGTTTCACTATGGGATCTGATCCTAGAACAGACTGATGACATCATAGACATAGTTAGGTTGAGTCACATTTATTGTGAGGAGTTCAATCAGGGGTAGTGCTTGCACAACGCAGGGGATTGGGTGCTTTTCGAGGACAGATCCTTGCTGTTAGGGAGGAGAGTGTCGGACTAGTTTTTTAGGAAACGCACAGCCAAGTTTGTTGTACTAGTGCAACGACCATTGTGTTCTGAAGAAATGTCCCACTTAAGAGAAAAGCTCTCTTATAAAAACATTTAAACATGTTCTCCATCCAGATTCATCTGATTGTGCTGCAGCGTGCAGCTCCCTAGAACAAAGACGGAACAGTGTGTCCATCCACACAGAGGAGGATCCACATAGTATCCTGAAGAAGCAGCACTATTTTTTTTATTTCCTGCTGCCTTTTCCTTTTCATTTGCAAGAACTAAAAATGGCCCAAGCACAGGCAGCGGGCTATTTTTAGAATGCTGCAAAGAAACAAGATGGTTGCAGAGGAGCTGGAGTTTGTGAATAGGGTCTTATAAATATAAGCAGAGCACACAAGAGAGCAAATATGACGGCTAGACGCTTCCCGCCCTTCTCCTTCACATTCAGCAGCACCATTGAGGACAAACAGACGGCTTTACTTGTAAAGGACATCATTCAATGTTTACCCCCAGGTCTAATCCTGAGCAGCCAAAGCCACTCCTTTCTCTGTTTTGGAATGTTTCTTAATGAATTATTGACTGGAGAGGTATTTTTGACCAAGCCTGTCTTGGCTGCGGTGTATAAATAGCTCATGTGCAGCAAAGCGGATGGATTTGTCAGGGGCGTTCGCCCTGGGAGTTGGAGCCCTGTTATGTAATAGGCATGTGAGTTGACACACCACAGAGACGCTGCGTTGAATGGGTTCATGAGTGTGTGACGCTCTGCACCCATTGAGTATTTACCAGTGATAGTATTCTCACCGGGAGTCCTTCGTATCCTTGTGCTGCAGTTGGTGGAGCTAAATGTATCACAGCGTCACCTAAAGACATGCTTTATTAATTAATGTCATGTTTTATTGATTAAAGATGGATTCAATTAACATTCTGCATTCATGTATTCCACTCTTTTGCACAATAAGGGTACAAACAATAGTGTTCTTACTTCGTAGTAAATGTGAAATAGCTCTATAAGCTGCATAATAGAGGATGGTACAAGTCTGCCTCATGTAAATCTGCAAAGTTGTATTAAAAAAAAAAAAAGGTCTCCTTTGTTTTGCAGCAATCTGGGCAAAAATTGATGCAATTCTTTTCTTTTTACAACCTACTCATATCTGTGCCAGACACATTTCCTCTTGAATGGATGCGGTACGAGACGCGATGGGAGGACGAGCGTTGGAAAACTTTTAAAGTTTAATTTGTAGAGTTGTCATTTGTTATTGCAGCCCTCAGTTTGTACGGCAGCTATATTTGGCTATCCACTGCTGAATATAGTAACACTGAATGGATGACGCGGCAGGATCTTACATAACGATAGTGAATTTCCTACATTTGGCATGAAAGGAAAAGGCTATTCTAAATACAGAGAGGATAAGAGTGAGGGCAGATTACATAATCACACAGAGGGGAAAAATCTGACTTTCTCTTGTTTATGGTGTCGTTGAATTGTTTATATCTGTTGCTTAAGGAAAATATCTTTATTTCTTTACCCATGATTAGGCACAAAACTCTGAACATTACTTAAAATAAAAAAACAAATTCATATTTAAGAAGAAAGCCTGGTTGGAAGGTGACTGAAACAAACCTCAGTCCCTAATTTAAATGTTTTAGCTTCACCTGTGTGAGCAGGAACTCTGAAGTGGTGAACAGGTACTTCCTGTTTGACTGGGGTATAAATATGAGGTGACACAGGCCTGATTCTCTCTGAGGGTCTTCACCATGATGAAGACCAGAGAACACAGCAATGAGGAGCAAAGAAAAGTTGACAAGAACATCTCTCAGCAGTTCAAAATGTCAGTTTGAACAGTTAGATGAATAATGAAGAAGTTTAAAGAGACTGGAGATGTTAGACATACACCTGGAAGAGGACGTGTCTGTAAACTGACCCAACACACTGAGGAGGATGGTTGGACTGTTGAAATGGTCATCTCCATGTGTTGTCAGACTTCATCATAGACCACAGAAGGACAATCAGGGCGGTTATTGTGGCAAAAGGGGCGGAGCTCAATATGAATTGCTTCACGACAATAATTGTGGCTCACATGTTTCAGAGAAAAATATGTACTTTATGTTAAGAATAGAGTTTTTCCTTTCCTTTATGTTACTTGAGATAGAGTTCAGAGTTTTGTGAATGATTTGATCTAAAGATATAGACATTTTCTGAATCTTGTGAAAATGTTACTCATTTTTTTCATAGTGTGCTAAAAAGGGCTCTAGGAGAAAGTGTGTATGACAACATGCTGAAGACAGTGTGTGTCGATGCTTTGGAGCTGTCCATGGTACCAGTTCCATGACATACAGGCAGGAGAGGATTCTGATAAATATTAAGGCTGCACAGAATTTCTGTGGTGCATCCTCTTCCAGGCTGATGTCTAACATCTCCAGTCTCTTTAAACTTCTTCATTATTCATCTAACTGTTCAAACTGACATTTTGAACTGCTGAGAGATGTTCTTGTCTCCATTGTCAGATTTTTTGCAGCTCTACAACTTTTCTTTGCTCCTCATTGCTGTGTTCTCTGGTCTTCATCATGGTGAAGAACCTCAAAGAGAATCAGGCCTGTGTCACCTCATATTTATACCCCAGTCAAACAGGAAGTACCTGTTCACCACTTCAGAGTTCCTGCTCACACAGTTGAAGATACAAACATGAAATAGAAATACGCTTCAGTTAATTTTAATTGCAGGATTTATTCAGGGTGCTAAATTTTTTAAGAATTTATATTGTCTGCGTTTTGTTACTGGTGTCAGATGCAACATTTGAAAAAATAGTTAGAAATAAAGATCCTGGTGATAGATGAAGACATTATTTGCAATTCTTTTTTTAAAGAAAAATTAAAAAATTTAAATCTAATTTAATTTAAACAATAATTCTGGTGGACTTTATAATACAATGAAAAAAGAAAAGGTAAAACATGCATCAGCTGGATAATAAAACCTTTCACCGACCAAAATTTAGAGTCACAAAATGTTAGAACTCTGTAATCCAATAAAATCCTACAGGTTGTAGCTTTGAATAATGAGCCAGTGTCTCATTCTTGACTCCGTGATGAAGAAAAACACTCTGATGAGGAGCCTTCTCTTAAAATCCTGCTTGGCTTAAGACGCCTCCTGTGGAAGCTGTCCTGTGCTTTTGTTTTGCCCCTCTTACAGTAGTAGGCTACCCTCAGCAGAGAAACCCGCAGCGCCAGGCATGTTGAGTATGGGAGTTAAAAATAGCATCATCTCTCGGCCAAGCACCGCTCCGTTACTACGCGTTTCAGCATTCTGCCCTGTGCAGCGAGTCTGCAGGACTGAGACCGATGCAGCCCCTCATCAGCCTTCTACCTGTTTGTGAGGCTCTGCAATCTCACGCTGAGGGCCAGAACCGGACCTGCCGCTCGGTGAACCCGACATAGAGTCAATTCAGAAACATTTATAGTCCTCACGGTTCCAAATAAGAGCGTTGGATAAAGGATATTTGGTGTCTCTCATGCTAACAAAAGGAACTCCTCTATTCATTCACCATTTCATTTGTCTCCCACTGTCCTCCTAGGACTTCACTCAGTGTCCTTTACACATACACCCAGAAAACGTGAATCTTACCCACAGGAGCCCATAGTGGCAGAAAACGGTTTAATTTGTGATTTAAATTAATATATACAGCCTTAAATCTTCATTTAAATCTACACTCGCAAAAAACAAACCCAGTTTGTCACCAGTTTACATCAAACAGAAGTTGTGTTAGAATTAATTAATGAGGTAATTAGGGACCTGTGTGCATCCAACTTTAATTTGATCCAATTGATTTGGACTAATTAATTCATTGGTGTCCAGTGAACTAAGCTAAATACAGATTTAACTGTATGCCGTTTCCTGTCCAACAGGAACAAACACTAGGACTCAACTATGATAGATATTAAAGTCCGATCACATCGGCACAAATTCATTACGTCCCCGAAAAGTGGGTAATATAATAGATCCTTCATCGATGTGTTGTGTTAGCGCGATTACTCAAAAACTGTTTAGTGGATCGTTTTCAAACTTTATACCCGCATAGACCTTAGTGTGAGGAAGAACTGGATCTAATTTGGGAAACATATATAGTATATAGTTCTGACATTAGGGGGGACCTTTATCACTAAACGTTTTCGGGTAATAGTATGAGTTTGAGTTTGTTCACTTATTTAGTCCAAATTTGGTGCATATAAAATGACTTGACGATGTCTTTCTTGTGTATATATATATATTATATTTAATTCCAAGTTCAATCAGGGGATCACTTGTCCAACCCAGGGGGCAGGGAACTTCTCAGAGAAACACCCCTGCTGTCGGGGACGACAGTTTAGGCCTAGTCTTTTCCAGTAGCTGGGGAATCTGTGTCGTTGGAGCCTCCGCTTCTATTTTTTGAAGATTTCCTTCAAGAGACCATATTTATGGCGACTTTCCTGAATGGAAAAAGTGAACTGTTGGGAATTTTTAAGAACAAGGGTCGATGTTCAGAGCGGCAGCAGCTATAGAGGTGTGAAACTGATGAGCCACACGATGAAGAGCTGGGAACGGGTCGTGTAAGCTCGGCTAATAATTGAGGATATAATGTGTGAGCAGCAGGATGGTTTCATGCCAAGAAAGATCTGGACAGATGAGATGTTTACTCAGAGTACAGAGAAGGTTAGAAGAAGCTGTATTGTGTCTTTGTGGATTTAGAGGAAGCATAGGACAGAGTGGGAGGAATTATGGGATTGCATGAGGAAGTCTGGAGGGCAAGGAAGTATGTTAGAGTGGTCCAGGATATGTCTGAGAGCATGACGGCGGGGAGGTGAGCAGTAAGAGTGATGGATGGGGTCAAGGTGGAGGTGGGACTGCACCAAGGATGAGCTCTGAGTCCCTTTCTGTTTGCTGTGGTGATGGACAGGCTGACAGAGGAGGTCAGCAGGAGTCTCCTTGGACTATGATGTTGGTGGAGGACATTGTGATCTGTAGTGAGACCAGGGGGCAGGTGGAGGAGAACCTGGAGAGTCGGAGGTATGTGCAGAAGAGAAGATGAATGAAAGACAAAATACATGTGTGTGAATGAAAGGGAGGCAGGAGGAGGTTTAATGACTGTGGCTCAACTATTCTGAGAAAGGGGGAGTGTGGAGAAGAGTGTGAGGAGTTATCTGTGAGAGAAGAAGAGCAGCAGGAGTGAAGGGAAAGGTTTCCAAGATGGAGGTGAGAGCAGTTCTGCTGGATGGTTGAGAGACGGAGGTTCTGACCAGAAGACAGGAGGCAGAGATGAAGATGTTCAGATGTTCTCTGGGAGTGAGAGGAAGGACAGGATTAGAAAGGAGACATCAGAGGGACAGTCCAGGTGAGACGTCCTGGAGACAAAGTCAGAGAGGACAGACTGAGATGGTTCTGACCCGTGAAGAGGAGGGATAGTGGATCTACTGGTAGAAGGAGGCTGGAGATGGAGCTGCAGGCAGGAGAACGATAACCAGGGAAGATGGAAACAGATGATCCTCTGTGCAGAAACGTAAAGGAAAAGCCCAAAGAAGAAGGACCTTAAAAAAATGGAGGTTTTAGTTTATCATGGATGAAATCAGCCTGAAGGATTAAGTTTAAGGACACAAACATTTAACCGGAGATAAAGGCTTTGATTAAACTCAGGAGGAAGGCTTGTAAACTAAATGTACTAAAAAACAATGAATTAAAATATGATTCTTCATTAAGACTAAATCTTGTAATAAGATGAGGATTTCATCCGTGATTAAAATACTTAAAGTCAGAGATGTGTGTGATTATTTTCTGACTTCAGGAGGAGTCCCCTGTTCTTTGTTTCACCTGTCCTCTGAGATGTCGCACGTTTTGACACACGCTGGTTTTCAGCCACAGGATGGACCTCAGAAGCTCCAACCTCCCTTCAAAGTGGGAGATTCTCCACCTGACGTCAATAGTGACTGCCGCAGCCCCCCGGAGCAGGGGCTCTACTCTATTTTATTCTACTATTTCTATTTCAAGGTTAGTAGAAACAAGCTGCGTGAAAATGAACCGAATGATCTCCAGAATTAATTATTTGTGCGATCATCTATTAATAAAAGCCGAACTCTGCAAACTATCCCCTTCAAATCCGGTGTGCATTTTTTCCACAGCATCGTTTATAGGGAGCTGCTGCCGTGCACGCGCATGTTTCGTGTCGGGAGATGGGGATGGGGGGGCTCGAGAGCACGCGCAACTGCTGCACGCTCGAAATTCCTCCAAGGAACCTCTGCGAGCATTTCTTTTTTCATCACGCGCGAGCTAAAAATAGAAACGGGGTTGGATCGTGATCCATAAATAGATAGGGGGCATCACTTCTATAAAAGGCACACCACCGTTTGGAGAGGAGACACGCCACAGCATATTAGATGGAGAAAGAGACTTTTGGTCGCTTCTACAAAGATGGTGAGTAAACCTCTCTTATTACATCTGTGCCTCATCCTCTCTCTATGTGCGCTTTCTGTTCCTGCCTCTGCGACCAGAACAGCAGCAACGAATCTGACTGATGGAGACTGAGTGTTTTCTTTCCGTGGTTTTAACTGATTGTAAAGGGTGGCGTGTTCTTTTCTTTATCTCTCCGTCTTTAGCTCATTCTGTTTGGGTTCTTGTTGGACTATTTCAGACTCAGGAAAGCCGGACATGTTTGGTTTCCTCTGGAGGAGGGAGCTGTCCGTTGGCAGTGGTGCTGAAATCTGGCTCCGCTCATCCACCCTAAGCGTGCGTGCACACACCGCCACTGTGTTTATTTCTCATAAGTTGCATCACCAGAACCCACTAGGTTCTGTGTTTTAGTGAGAACTCGACCTGGATGCCCATTTATTCCTTATTTTAAACCCTCAAAGCTCATTCATTGCCTCGATTCCTTTACGCAGCGCCAGAAACAGCACCGACTGAGCGTTTTTGATGGTTTTTCTTCCTCTCTGCGCGGGGAGTCTCAGGTCGTGACTGCTTAGAAGTGAGTAAAGCGCGTGCTGCGTCAGTGGCGTCTGGCTCCGGTGCGCTCGAGACAGATGGGGGGAATCGTGACCGGATGGGAGACGCGTTCACAAATGAAAGGCTGGATCGCCCAATGAAAACGGAACGAGGGTGGGGCCCCTTCTTCAGCAGCTGCAGACTGGAGCCAAATTAACCCTTGACTTCACTATTAATGGAAATAGTCATTTTTGAAAATGGAATCTTTATTCCTTTATTGGAATTAATATCCAAAATACTGAACAGCACATCAGATAACCTTCCTCCTCCTCCTCCTCCCCTGTACTCTGATCTAAAAATATTATTTTCTCTTATCATGTTAAATTCTGCTCAAGTGTCCACAGTGAGTGGTCGTTCCCTCTCTCAGATATTCCTATTGGTGGGTGATGATCTGTTCCTGCCAATCAGAATGCAGCTTTTCCTCTGCTGTGCCTTAAAGTGGAGATGCCCTCTCCTCACCGCCCATGTTAACCCTTTAAAGTCCTGCTCAGCTGTTTGGTTTCAGCTCATTTGAGTCTATTTCTATTTGAAAAATGTAACTGAAGCTGTTCTTAATACGACCCAGAGGCAGCACGATGCTAAAGTGTAAGGGGCCAAGGATGTAGCCCTGGGGGACACCACATGTCAAAGGGGCCATCAAGGAGGGGGCATTTCACCATGGCTATTGATAAAAACCTACAAGATGCCTGAAAAAATGTATCCATTAATTCTATGGCAGTTGTAAGGACATTAAAGGGTTCATCAATAACATTAAAGGGTTGATTAATAACATTAAAGGGTTCATCAATAACATTAAAGGGTTCATCAATAACATTAAAGGGTTCATCAATAACATTAAAGGGTTCATCAATAACATCAAAGGGTTCATTAATGACATTAAAGGGTTCATCAATAACATCAAAGGGTTCATCAATGACATTAAAGGGTTCATCAAAGGGTTGATTAATAACATTACAAGGTTTATCAATAACATTAAAGGGTCCATCAATAACATTAAAGGGTTCATCAATAACATTAAAGGCTTCATTAATAGCATCAAAGGGTTAATAAATAACATCAAAGGGTCCATTAATAACATTAAAGGGTTCATCAATAACATTAAAGGGTTCATTAATAACATTAAAGGGTTCATTAATAACATCAAAGGGTTCATTAATAACATTAAAGGGTTTATCAATAACATCAAAGGGTTCATCAATAACATTAAAGGGTTCATTAATAACATCAATGGGTTCATCAATAACATTAAGGGGTTCATTAATAACATCAAAGGGTTCATCAATAACATTAAAGGGTTCATTAATAACATCAAAGGGTTCATCAATAACATTAAGGGGTTCATTAATAACATAAAAGGGTTCATCAATAACATTAAAGGGTTCATTAATAACATCAAAGGGTTCATCAATAACATTAAGGGGTTCATTAATAACATCAAAGGGTTCATTAATAACACGGTCGTGTGCCAATTCCCTGTTTTCCACTTTTACAAGGTGCTTCAGCACCCGGAGGATCTGGAGGGACTGTGGATATGGATCAGATGTCCGTCACAAATCTTTTTGCGGTCTGGGCTTGCTGTGAATATATGGATCTGGGAAGCCCTTACCCCAAAAAGCATTTGTGGAAGACGCAAACGACGACGTCCACATGGTTTGCTTTTAACTGGCCGGGATCAGGGTTCAGCACCGAGATCTGGACTCAAATGGTGTCCAAGTGTCCAAGACTCCAACGTGATGTCCGTCAAATAGCAATCAAGGAAGAGTGTTTTGTCCCGCAGTCCTGAACGCACCATCTTCACCTCACACAACAGCAGCCACACTTTTTATATGTCCAAATGCATTTCTTGTCTGTCAATCAATCAATCAATCAATCAATCAATCAATCAATCAATCAATCAATCAATCAATCAATCAATCAATCAATCAATCAATCACTCTTTTTTTATTTATGAAGATAATGACAATAAGAATAAAACTACTTCTAAAAGTAAAAGGAATAAAGAAAGAAAAGAGATAAATGATCAAATTAAAGTAAAATAAAAGTTTATTCAAAACATGTACTATAAGTAACAATAAAAAATGATAAAAGTAATGTAATTAAATCAAGTAAATACAAGTTTAATAACTACTATCAATAAAAATATGAAAAAATACATAAAAGTAGAAAAATATCTGTATTTTCAGATCCTCTGGAAGTTTTTCCAACGACTCGGAGCAGAGAGGCTGAAAGGCGGTTCTGGTTCTTACAGAAGCGGAGGTTCTGAGAGGTGGTTCTGGTTCTCAAAGATCACTCCTCGATTTCTCGCCGGTGGATTTAGTCTGATTGTGGAGAAGGAGGTCAGGTTCTCCTTCTGGGCCTTTGGTCCAAAGATCAAAGACATAAATAATGTCTTTAATATATGAAACAAACATGCCTGAAGAGGAGGAGTTGTCGGGAGCCCCATCTTCATCATCTTCATCATCGTCATCATCATCATTATTCTTATTGTTATTATTATTATTATTATTATTATTATTATTATATTATATCTCTACAAACTCTAACCATTAAAAACATGAATTAATACGTTTTCTCTCCCTCTGCTGGGAAGGAAACCCAAATTCCTTCCTGATATACAATATAAAGTTTAAATCGCGCTGAAATCAAGTTAATGAACTCATTTAAGTGTAAAATATTGATTTTTCTGAGTTTCCCTCACGCTTTTCTTTTTACAGTGTAAATACCGATGATGTCATCAATCATGAACGTGCACAGTAAAAAAACTAACAACGTAAACATAAAGTTATGATCCATAAAAAAAGAGGATTTTTAACTTGACTGAATCAATTAGGCGTCAATAACTTTTATATATTATAATATTATTTATTCTTATATATAATTATTAACTCCGTCTGTAATCGTTCTGATTTGTTTTTGTTGGTTTCCTGATGGTCAAACTAAAGACCATCAGGAAAATAGATGTTTATGCAGAGCGTCACCTCAACAGTCTTTAAATGGGAGGATGAGGAGAAGAAGAGAAATGATGGAATCCCAGAAGAATCCTGAGTCGTTTTCACATTTTAACACAAGTTGAACTTTTTTTCCCACTTTTTCTCCTTATTTCCTGTTTGACAGCCAAAGTCCTGCGTTTACAGACGGTCTTAATGTTTTGGCTGCAGCCTCTCTTTCTCTTCCTGGTGTTTTATTGACATTCTCTCATGTCCTTTTTCTTGTTTGTTGATGTTTTCCGACCTCACAGGTTCTCCGCACACGCACACACCAGAGGTCAGAGGTCAGCTGAGACGTGAACCACGATATATGTCTATGTGATCTTCATCACGCAGCATCCAGACCTCCAACCAGACACTATCTGATGATCCAGGGAAACACAGACAGTCATGTCTCCTTCTCTAATTCATCTTCTTCATCATCATCCTCTTCATCATCAGCTTCTTCCTCTTCTTCTTCATATTCTACTTTCTCGTTATCATTTTTCTTCTTCTTCTTCATCATCATCTTCATCGTATGTGATGTGACATTTCGGTCAGGACCCAATAGCAGACACAGAGATGAGGGTTTAGCGACGGGGGCGGAGCAGGAGGAGGATCCTCTGGATCCGACGTCACATCCTGTGAGTGTCTTCGGCGGGGCTGAGGAGGCGTGAGTGACGGCGGCGTCCCGAGAGTAAGAAGATGAGTTTGGACCGGAGCAACGAGGAAAACATCTGACCTCACATGAACCTCTAAACATGTATGTAGTTTAATCTGCTGAAGAGTCAGGGATCAGCTGATTGACAACCGCTGCCTGTGACCACACCCCCTACACACCTACACACACACACCCCACACATCTACACACACCTGCAAACAGAAACACACACCTACACACACCTACACACACGCACACACACGTACACATACCTACACACACACACCCCACGCATCTACACACACCTACACACAGAAACACACACCTACACACACCTACACACCTACACACACACCTACACACACCTACACACACCTACACACACACCTACACACCCACACCCCACACACCTACACACACACACCCCACACATCTAGACACACCTACACACAAACACATAGAAACACACACCTACACACACCTACACACACGCACACACAACTACACACACGTACACACACCTACACACACACACCCCACACAAAAACACACACCTACACACACGTACACAAAGATTGGAAAAACGTTACGGGGAACTAAAGAGATCAAGAAAAAAAATCAGTTCTTTTAAATAGTTCAAGGTCATGAGTGGGTCAAGCATCATCATCATCATCATCCTAATCATCATCAACATCATCATATAAATCATCATCATCTGCTTTTTCTTATTCTTCTTCATCATCCTCATCATCATTTTCATCATCAGCTTCTTCTTATATTCTTCATCATCCTCATCGTCATCTGTATAATAATTTTCAGCTCCTTTTATTTCTTCATCATCTACATCATCCTCCTCATTGTCGTCATCATCATCTTCTTTTTACTCCTTCATCATCATTCCTCTTTTTATTATTCTTGATCATCCTCATAATTATATTCATCCTCATCAACAAAATCCTCTTTTTCTTATTCTTCTTCCTCATCTTCCTCATCCTCATCATCAGCTTCTTTTTCTTAGACTTCATTGTCATCATCATCCTCTTAGTTTGATTTCTAGTCATCAGCTTCTTATTCTTCTTCTTTATCATCCCCATCTTCATCATTATCCTCATCTTTTTCTCCTCTTCTTCGTCTTCATCAGCTTAAAGGTGAAGTACTACCAGTGGCTGTGTGAATGTTTTTGTATGTGTGAGTGAGTTTGTGCACGCGAGTGCCTGCGTGCGTGTGTGTATGTGTGTGTGTGTGTGTGTATGTGTGTTTGTGTGTGTGTAAGTGTGTGCGTGTGTGTGTGCATGACGCACACACTCCTCCGTGGGTCAGAGGTCATTCAGGTATTTTACATCCTTTATTCACCTTTCTTGACTTTCACATGTTGGATTATTTTCATACTGAGCCCAAAAATACATTCTTGAAAATCCCCCAATGAAGTTTTGTTTTGTTATGCCACACAAACTTTCTTGAAGTGAATAAAATATTAACTATCGGAGTAAAATAAGATATTTACACGATATGGCACCAAATCTGGACCAGGATCCTTTTTTTTCACTTATTCTCCTGCATTTTTTATAAAAGCGAAAGTTTTTTTATAAAATCCGACGATCTGACGGTGAAGAGAGTTTGGACTCGTCTAGAGTTGAAGAGAATCAAACACACAAATATAATATTAATATAATCCTCATTTAAGACGTCATTTAACCGAAGCTCCGGTTTGTCCTTTAAAAGGAATGATTATTAGTCAAAGACGGAACCTTTCTTTAAAATCAATCAATCAATCAATCAATAAATACAATCGTCTCATTGGGCGGCGTCAGACATTTATTTCACGCGTTTGACCAAAAGATGCTAGAGTTTAATATCATTTATTTGAATGTCTTTTACAGGAATTATTGATTGGTTGACATGCTGGTATTGATCAGTCAATCAATCAATCAATCAATCAATCTCTTTATTTTATTTATTTTTATTTTACTGACGGCTGATGCTTTAATACGTTTCATTGTTTTTTAATTGTTTTATAACCTGAGATTATATTTATAACCAGGGTATAATTGTTTTCACTCATTCTACCATTTTAAAATTGTGTCATAATAATAATAATAATAATAATAATAATAACAACAATTTTTCCCATTATTTTCTCACATCATGTATTTTTCTTGTATTAAAACATTTTGTTTGATGTTGTTTGAGTTTTTCATGAAAAAATAAACCAAAAAAAAAACATTCCAAGAATGAAAAACAAAAAAGACTCACTGGGCTTTAATAATGTATTTATTTTTATGCTACGATGTTTACTTTGCTTTGATGTTTTTTGTGTTTGATTGTGTTTCAATATATGAAAGATACGCTTTGAACAATTTAAACAGCAACTTTACAATAAAAAATTCCCAAACCTCATATTTTGTGTCTTGACTGGTTTTGCAGACCCTCTTATTAAAAAGATGTTATCAGTGTGCTAATGTCACGTTTATCAAAATACCACAAATAAAACAAATGTGTTGATGTCCACACGCACACAAAGAGATTTAAAAGAGATTTTTCTCCCTCTGTTCAAACATTCACGGTTTTAAAAGGTTCTCCGTCTCACAGGAGAAAACTGGATCTCACTGACGAGTCAGCAGAAATAGGAAGAGCTTTTTATTTATGCAGCATAATTCCAAACAGACACTTTACAAGCTGTGAAAAGACAAAAGTGTTTGATGAAGAATAAGAAAACAGAGAAAGAGGAAGACAGGAAAATAGAAAATCATAAAAGAAGCAAAGCCGACCACAAAGGTGTCAGAACACATAACAAACCACAAACACACAAAAAACACACGCCGCATAAAAACTATTATAATATGAATAACCCAATCGATAGACTTGTGTTTTTGAAGAGTTTTTTAACTGCTTGGCAAGAGTAGAACAAGCCAACAGGGGGCGATATAGTTACTGTCTTAAATCTCTGTCGACCAATCAGAGGCCAGAAAAAGCCCTCAGACACTTCTGGTCTTCAGGTGTGAACACTTATAAAGTCTGCCTAGCAACGCTGAGAACAGGCAAGAGCGTAATTCTTTTTTATTTTAACAAACATTATTGACAAATAGTATCATACAACAGCTAATGAAAAAATATAAAGTAACAAAAACAAAGAATAAAAAGACAGGAAAACGAATCAAATACCGTGTAAATCAAATTTGTCATATAAGACTTTCATTTTTATAGCTTTCAATTGTGTGCAAATAGTTTTGAGTGAATGCGTAGTGCTTAAAATGATAATCGTAATAATACATTTAATTTATATCGCACTTTACCTTTGGATCAAATCTCAAAGTGCTACAAGGTAAAGCGGATAAAAGCATCAATAAAAAATATAATAATAATAATAATATATGAACAAAAAGCAGCAATGTTAATTAAAGTTATAGGTTCTGCTAAAAAGGAAAGTTTTAAGTCCTTTTTTAAATGTGTCAGTCGTCTGTGGAGCCCTCAGATGGTCAGGGAGGGCATTCCACAGACGAGGGGCAGCAGAACAGAAGGCGCGATCACCCATGGTGCTGAGCTTAGTCCGGGGAAGGAGGAGGCGGTATGAGTGGGTAGAACGGAGGGATCATGTTGAGGTCAGTGGGGTGAGTAGTTCTATTACCATGGATACAGTGGTGAGTGAGGAGAAACATCTTATTTGACATGAGACAGGAAGACAGTAATGTTTGGATTTTGTTTTCGAAATTTGCTGGCATGGATGTGGAATAAAGAGAATAGGTTGATAATGAAAACTTTCTCCACATAGAGTAAACGAACCACGTCGCTGCAATACAGTAGCCACGCCCACTTTCACGTTTCATTTATAGGACAAACACATATTATTATATTACGAACCTCAGAATCCAAAGATAAAACAAATGATCTATCTCATAATTCTAACAGGAAATTAAATTATTCAACAAGCCAGATTTGTCAAGTCTCACCGTCCTTCCAGTTATTTATGTCTGAATTTATCATGTACTCCAAACCTGTAAAAAAGTATGGATCCATATACTTCTGCCCTGAAACCAGAAGTCTTTGGAGAAATGAAAGGCCTTATCCTTTTTCCTTTTCTTTCCTTTTTTGATAGTTTCATTTTCTTTTATGAACAGTTATTTATTCATTCATGTATTTAATTTGTTCAATTTGTAAATTCTATCATATCAGTATATTTGTACTAATATATCAGTGCAGGATTGTTTTTATATGTGGGTATGCCAAATGTATTTACTGATAAC
Organism: Lophius americanus; assembly: GCA_037951165.1. Lineage (NCBI taxonomy): Eukaryota > Metazoa > Chordata > Actinopteri > Lophiiformes > Lophiidae > Lophius > Lophius americanus. Next base: position 1,016,325 of record JBBDHG010000067.1, read on the forward strand.
AAGAAGCTGTTGTTATTCTGTACTGTCCTGTTTGTGACATACCAATAAAGTATAATCATAAAAAAAACAAAAAGTAAGATTTCAGCACCTCGGACAGAGACTGTAGTTTTCACGCTGGAGGGAGTTTTTCAAAATGTTTGTTTATGGTGAGTGTTTAAAGTGTTTGATGAGGACGAAAGGACCAAACGTAGAGAAAAAGTCACGCTTTTAAAAGAACCCACAGAACTGGTGGACGATTGAGTCAACAAGAAGACTGCAAATGCCAAAAAATGAAAATAAGTTGGACGAGCCCCGCTCTTAGATCGCAACCCAAACTGGGAAACACGAACGAAGTGAACATGAAACAAAATCAGTCAAATGAAATGAATAGTGAAATCCATTGGAACTATGAGGAAAGAGTCTGAATGTCATGTCATCAGTGTGAGGAGCGGGTTCTGTACGGTAAAAGAACCAATGAGTCAAAAACGCTGAGGGGTGAGAAGATCCTTCAATATCCTCAGCAAGAAGAGAAAAAACAACTTTTATGTTTTTTCATTTCTGTGGGACAATCATTCATTTAATACCATAAAAACTCCCAAAAAAATTTAGAAAATGACAAAAGGTAATTTGGTGAAGAATGCTTTTAAAAAGTAAAAAGTAATCAATCAAACTTATGAAATCATTGCATGACGAAATTTTGTATTTTAATGGAAATTGTCAGTTTTTAATTGGATTAGTTTAACTTTTAGTTAAAGAATGTAATTAGAAAAGTATTTGATCCTTATTGACCGTTTAATCTTTGTTGAATCAAGTTACATAATTCGGTTTAGTTTGTCCTCATATGTTTTAATAAGTAAAACACTAAAGAAGAAAAATCTTACCATCAAATATGACATTCTCCTCCTCGGTGACCTTTGACCTGTGGAGCATCAGTTTTACCTCGTATTTATTTTTGCCTTTTGTATTTTATTGCTTCGTGTTTTATTGTGTCTTGATATTATTTATTTTAGTTATATCTGTAAGGTGAACTTTAGTGTCTTAAAAGGGACCCATAAATAAAATGTGCTATTATCATTATTATTAGTTTGGTTATTATTCTTATTATTCCTATCATTAGTCTTATTATTAATTTTCAAATTTTTATTAATGTCATTATAAGTTATTTTTATTATTATTATTTTTATAAAAATGTATTATTGTAATTATTATTATTAGCTGTATTATTATTAATATTGGTAGTAGTAGTTTATTATTAATATAGTGATTAGTATGGTGATAATTCTTATTATTCTTATTCTTATTCTTATTCTTATTCTTATTCTTATTATTAATAATAATTTTCTTACAGGTCAAACGGGCGTTCAAATTGACTTCATCGACAGCTTTAATGGACCCCCGTCTCGTCATCCTCCTCATTCACAGTCTCTCCCACGTGGACATCAGGACGACTCCTGCTCACCTGCAGGCCCTCGTTGTCCTGCTCAGCAGCTGCTGCATTTATGTCTGAAACGACTCTTTGATCTAAACTTTACTTAAGTTCCTTTGAAAGCTTAGAGTCAACATTCCAGACTTCTGTTTACCTCGCTTCTATTTTTAGACGCTCTTATGTAACGCTTAAAATCACATTATGGACCTCTGCTCTCTGCTCCACTGGGCCGCAGTACAGAGTGTGTGTGTGTGTGAGTGTGTGTGTGTGTGTGTGTGTGTGTGTGTGTTTGTGTTTGTGTTTTTGTGCGTGTGTGTGTGTGTGTGTTTGTGTTTGTGTTTGTGTGTGTGTGTTTGTGTGTGTGTTTGTTTGTGTTTGTGTGCGTGTGTGTGTGTTTGTGTTTGTGTGTGTGTGTGTGTTTGTGTTTGTGTGTGTTGCAAAGATGTGTGTTTGTGCATGTAAATCTGTGTGAGTGTTTGTGTATCTATGTGTGTGTGTATGTGTGTTTTTGTGTATCTGTGTGTATCTGTATTTGTGTGTGCGCGCGTGTGTATGTGTGCGTGTGTGTGGTGTGTATGTGTGTGTGTGTGTGTTTGTGTATCTGTGTGTAGTTGTGTGTTTTCTGATCTTTGACTCCAGTCAAATAACAAAGTCAATGTAAAAATACTCCACATCTGTACTTAAATAAAAGTAATCAGAGTACTATCAGTAAAAAGAACCAAGTTAAAAGTCTTAAAACAGTTTTTACTGATTTATTCTCATTTATATTCCTGCTGTTTTCATATTCAGGTCTACGTCACTGCTGAACGACAACAAAAGTAATCTAACTACTTTATGAGTACGACAGGTTCAGCCTATTTTTTAACAAGATGCTTTTTATAAATACTGTCATCGTTTCAAAAAAGCAGGAGAATTTTTACAACCAGTAAAGAAACGTTTCATCCTTCAGTCCGAAACAGGAGTAATCCTAACCTGAGAAGTAACTAGTTACTACACGATACAATATTTCCCTCTGAGATGTCGTGGAGTAGACGAAGTACCACAAAAGGGAAATCCTCAAATCAAATACAAATACTTCAAATGGATACCCGAGTACTGTACTTCAATGCACTCGCTTCAAATCGCATAGAGAAGAAGCAACTGGACCGAGTCCAGCGGAACCAACACAACCTTTGATTCTTCCCGATGCAACGCTTGATTTAACGGAGATCCGATCTTCTCCATTCCAACATCTTACAGATCCGTGATGAGAAGTTCCACCACGACGTTCCAAACCTCCACAGACGCGTCAAAGAATAGATGATGGAGATCATGACACCGAAGTAGCTTTTATTCCACCGCAGCTTCTGGTCCAAGCAGGGAAAAGGATCTTTGAGGGACTATCAGTTTACAAAGTGGTGGATTGAAGAAATGAAAAGAAACAAAAAAAAAAAGAAACATTTAAATAAGATAAAAAAATAAAATCACTCAGACCCAGAGTTTTTGTTAAAAATGCTATATATATAATTCAGAATTCAAAGATTGGGGCTTGTTCTAGTATCTTTGTGGATAACAGCACTTAAAGGAATAAAAGGAAATGGAATAGCGGACAAAGTGGAAGAAGAAGGAAAGAAACACCTTCAGGCAGATTTAGACGTTTGTTGACGTAAGGACAATCAGTAAATAAGGGGCCGACCATGGTTTCATTTGTGAAAGGAAATATTTGATGTTTCGGGTCACTATTAAAAATGGGAAAAGATTAGACGGGTAAAAGTGAGAAGTGTGGGCAGGAAGAAAGAAGAGAGCATGTCGTCATTCACTGTCACAAATATCAGACACAAAGAAGAACATTACTCACACACTAAGAAGAATAAAAATCTCTCGTAATCTTCAAAAGAACTCTTATGAATGTTATAAAATAATATTAAAATACCTCAGAGTAATACATTTAATTCAAGAATAGGATTTGTTTAGTTATTTTAATGTCATCATTTTTATTTAATTATTTTCTTCTGAGGGAAGGGAGGGACTGAACAAATATTAATAACCGACATAGACACTCCGTTCCAGCTGGTGGTGGTAATGGGCCATTTCGTTAACTTGCTAAATGGAAGAAAAAGAAAAAGAAGAAGAAAATGGACCAATCACAGACGCGCGAGTGTAGATGCGGAAGTATCCAACACGGAAGACGCGTCAAGAACCCCCTTTGACGTTGAATGTGGGATTTGTGCCGCCGTTCTGACGGCTCCAACCCTTAGATTATAAAACCAGGTAAGATCGGCGCAGGTGAGGGAGGAGCAGGAATGTCGTCCAGCGGAGAAGTTGTGTTTCGGGCCGTAGAGACGCCGCTGCTCTGCCTCGGAGCTCTGACCGCGGTCTGGCTCTCGCTGAGCGCCGTTTACCGGCTGCTGTCCGGCATCAGGCTGTGGGTGCTCGGTAACGGACGGCTGGTGTCACCCACCAACCTTGGAAAATGGGCAGGTGAGAATCCGTTTGTGAAAGAAACACCTTTAGTTTGTAACATTTAGATGGGTCACGAGTTTCCATTTGTTCTTTCTGAGCGCGGGGAGAGAAAAAAAAGTATTACACAAGCTGGGGTTCATTTCAGGTTCGTTTAAGTTCAGCCCCACCTGAACGACACACCCAAATAAACCTAAAGTAGCGCCACACCTACCAGGTGTTCCTGCAGGTAAGTGTCGGTAACATTGAACCTGTTATGTGGGAGGATTCTGTGATTAAATACAGATGTTTCTATCCTTGCCTCATTTTTATTTCAAGATAAAAAAAATGGCTCAAACATCATTATATTACAGAAACATGAAAGTAAACAATCAGTCAATTTGTTCAGAAACTCTTTGATGAATTCTGCATCACATTTGATAGAAATAAAAACAGGAATTTGAACACTGATACTTATTTTCCTCTAAAATAAGTATCAGTGTTTGGTGCTAGTTCGGTGCTGGTGCTAGCACCAGTGTTTGGTTGGTTCATGTCGGACTCCTCCTAAGAACCTTATTGCTTTTCCATTTGCAAAGAGCCAAGTCATAGCCACGCCATTAAGTCACAGTATAACGTATTCGGTTCTTGGTTCTAGAGCTGGTCTAAGAGTTGGTGCTTGTCTGGCACCAGTTTTGTTTAACAGGAACTGGTTCTTAGGCGTTCGAAAAACAAAGAGCTATTCAGGCTCTGGCTCCTTACTAGCGTTGGAACCAGCTCAGTGGAAAATGGGTAAAAGAGAGATTCAGGCTGCAAATACCAGTTATATCCACTAGAGGGAGCTTCTTGCTGACGCTACAACCCTGGACTCTGAATCAGACCTATGGCTTTATCAAACTCCAGCTTTGTAATTAAAAAAGAAGAAGTTTTGTTTGATGTTGGTTGACACTAAACACGTGAAAGATACTATCAGCCATAGTGCCAGAAAAGGACCTGCATTGAAAACCTTACTTAAGTGAACATTTGAAGTATAATCAGCCTAGAATTCTCAGAGCATCAGACTCTACGTACTTCTTGTGCGGTAGAATCGTCCCACTGGGTGCCTTTCTATTATTACGTAGAATGTTTTGTATATCTGGATTAATATTTAGGCCAATGCTACATGTAGATGGGAACTGTTTTAGTAATCTCACTACTTTATGTTGTCGAGTAGTTTCATCTACAGGATTGTCTTAGCCTGTTTACAACATCATCATTTGTTTTATTCAATGATATTTGTATCATTGTGAGTTAAAAGTCGAGTTTTCTAAATATTATATAACCTTTATTCATACTTGTGATTGGGATTAAACCCGGTCTGTAATGTCTCTGTTCCAGATTGAGGTTTAAACCCAAAGTCTGCTTCAGCATTTAGTTTATTGGGTCACATATAGAAACTTACCAGAACTAGCCTGAAACGTTTTGCTGTTCCGTCGACCAGAAACTGAACATCGAACTTGAAGTTCCCTGTTGACTGAACTCTTCTGGCTGAAGGTTGTACTCGCCTCTGACATCACTGCTGTTGGCGGGAGGTCTGCAGTAATCCACTTTTTAACAACCGTATATATTATATAACCTTTGACTGTTTCATAAATGCTTCACCTTAACGTTGTTGTTGTTGTGACGTCATCAGTTACAGCAAGCAACAACATCTTTGTAAGACGTACTTTTTAAGTATCGACAAAATCTCTTGTCTGCAGATTACCAGCTGTTGATAAGAGTTGCGTAAAGCTTGGACCAACCCACCTGTGGAATGCAATGAGGACATGTCGTTTATAATGTAAATACTTTATTTTCTATGTAGCTCCTTTAAGATTATAAACGCCTCAGAACTCAATGTTTAATCTTAGTTTAGTTATGTAAAAGGATATTTAACTTGAGCCACTCTATGATACACTTGTTCATAAGTAACATCCTAAACTGCAGAACTAAAGTGAAGAATCTGACAGTTAGAGAGGATTACACCTATTATCCACAATATTCAACATCAAGACCGGTTGATGGTTATAATGTTGTGGCTGATTGTTTTAATTCACATTTTTCTGAAATAATTTACTGGAATGTTATTGGCATTTGTGTGCTTTTTTAAAAAAAAAATAAAAAAAAATAATAATTCGATAGACAGAAGAAAAATCTCACAGCCATCAGCCAAAACATTAGAACCAGTGAAACTTGGAAGGACAAAACTTTGTGTTTTCTCATCTTGAGCATAACACATTTAGTAAAGCTTGATTTCACAGGAGAGCTTTTGTAAGGTGTTGCTTCAGGTGTAGGAAAGCAGACATATTGTTTTACAGAAGTCATGGATCTCGGTCTCAACATGTCATGAACGGCCCGAACGCTCCGCGGTTTTACCACTGCGTCACAGACGTCTCGCGTTAAACAGGAGTGATGTCGAGTTCTCCGGTCTCTGATACGGCTTTACTTTATATTTGTTGTGTCTTCTTCGTCCCAGCGGACGCAGCCTACAGCGTTACTCTGTGCTCGCGTGAAACGGGGAGTGAGCCGAGACCGATCGGCCTTTTTGTTACTGGGTCTGAACATGTTGGGACTGGATTATGGTTCAAGCGGGATTATCATCTCAGACCGCTGACCCCGTCCGTCGGACCAGCTGGCTCTCTTGAACCTTTGGACAGACTGCTGGGATTCCTCTAATGTCGGCGGCTCTGGTGTTCAAGGTTCACATCTTAACGTGAAAATAATTGTTAGACCAGATTTTTCTGAGATTAATAATTAACATAAACGTTGCAGAAAGAGGTAAAAAAAAAAAAAAAAAGTTTGTGTTTGCGTGATAACTTTTATTTTAGCTTTTATTAGATAGCTTTTATATTGGGGAAGGTCGGTGGTATATTTCTGACACCAGGTGTATTTTTATCGGCAAAAGTTTGGGGAACATAAATTCTCGACTGTCGGCCCGATTTCGTCCAAATGTGGGGCATGTGAATCGACTCCAGCAGAGCGATCTTATAAATCTTATATTATACCTTAGTAGCTCTTATTTAACTGACTAGGGGAGCCTTTTTCTAGTAAAACACTTTTACTTGAAAAAGGCTCAATTTTCTAAATTTGTGCCCACATGGACCTCAGTGTGAGGAAGAACTGATTGGTTTATTTTGGGAAAGGTCAGTTGCACTTTTGACACTTGGAAGGGCTTTTATATATCATATTTTACTGGAATAGTTTGTATTTTACTCACTAGGGCATAAAAACACAGTTTCAAACAGAACTTCCCTTCCAGAAGAACTGGATTGGTTTGGGAGTTTTTGGTCTTATACCTCCGACACTAGATGGAGGTTTTTTGGCCCATAATTTCTTAACGGTTGGTCCGATTTAATCCAAATTCGGTGCTTATGAATTGACCAGAAATCTATCTTGTATTAAGGCCGCCTTCTTCATGGTTCAGCTTTTCCCTTTCTGGGGTCGCTACAGCGGCTCAACTGTTTCCATCTGTGGGCTGGTACCTGCTGGCTTCAGTAACAATGACGGTATTTGTTGACTTGGGCCCCAACCGATCCGGTTTGGAGTCCGTTTTATGCTCCGTATGTTGATTTTGTATAGATTTTACATCGGATGCCTTTCCTGACTCAACTCTCTCATTTATCCGGGCTTGGCTTAGGACCGGCACTAGAAGAACAATAGTTTGTGACCTTTTTGTGGCTGGGTTCTATCGTGTATACTGTATTATATATTACTCTAAATGTTCATATTTACTCACTTTATGAAAAGAATTGTTCTGCAGGGAAAAAACTTCCTTACCTTTGGGAAATTGGTCTTGTTTTATTCTTGAGCTCAGAAAAACTAATTAACTGTATTTATCTTCATCCTGGAGTCACTCTGGGATCTGATCCTAGAACAGACTGATGACATCATAGAAACAGTTAGGTTGAGTCACTGTGGGATCTGATCCTAGAACAGACTGATGACATCATAGAAACAGTTAGGTTGAGTCACTGTGGGATCTGATCCTAGAACAGACTGATGACATCATAGAAACAGTTAGGTTGAGTCACTGTGGGATCTGATCCTAGAACAGACTGATGACATCATAGAAACAGTTAGGTTGAGTCACTGTGGGATCTGATCCTAGAACAGACTGATGACATCATAGAAACAGTTAGGTTGAGTCACTCTGGGATCTGATCCTGGAACAGACTGATGACATCATAGAAACAGTTAGGTTGAGTCACTGTGGGATCTGATCCTAGAACAGACTGATGACATCATAGAAACAGTTTCGGTTGAGTCACTGTGGGATCTGATCCTAGAAGAGACTGATGACATCATAGAAACAGTTAGGTTGAGTCACTATGGGATCTGACCTAGAACAGACTGATGACATCATAGAAACAGTTAGGTTGAGTCACTATGGGATCTGATCCTAGAACAGACTGATGACATCATAGAAACAGTTTCGGTTGAGTCACTGTGGGATCTGATCCTAGAACAGACTGATGACATCATAGAAACAGTTAGGTTGAGTCACTGTGGGATCTGATCCTAGAACAGACTGATGACATCATAGAAACAGTTAGGTTGAGTCACTATGGGATCTGATCCTAGAACAGACTGATGACGTCATAGATAGAGTGAGGTAGAGTCACTGGACTGTTTAAGATTATTAATGAGTCACATTAAAAGTGAGGAGTTCAATCAGGGGGATTGCCTGTAAAACCCAGGGGACCGGGGGCTTTTAGGGGGTAGACCCTGCTATCAGAGACGACAGCGTGGGATTAGTTTGTACTGATGGTAGTTTTTCTGGAGCTCTGCCGTCACATCAGTCCTGCAGAGGAAGTCAGATGTTTGAGGATGAAGTTGAATTTGCCTTTGATCTTTTTCTGTGCAGCTATAAATGGAAACGCGTCAGATGGGCTTTTTATTTTTGGATCACACTCGTGAACACTGGATCAGAAGATCCAGCGGAGCAGAGCGGCCCGCTGGCCCCCACTGCCGCTTCCATTCACAAACGTTTAAGTCGGCGAGGACGACTTCTGCCGAGAGGACGGCCTGATTATGTAACGGGACCGGAGCCATCCCTCAGTCAGACGCCCGATCCTGTGGATTCTGGCCCACTCAGACCCAATTCTCTTCTTCTGTGTTGGCGAGAGTCCGTCGCAGCCTGACACAGAACTATTGTAGTGGCGTCACGCCGAGACAATGCTCCAGTTCTTCACGAGTTCTGCCTCCTCGTCCGCTGGGTCATAAATGGATTCAGGAGACGCTCGCGTGATTAAAGAGAGAAAGATCCTGAATCTAGAATTCACTGGAGACACACTGCAACTTAGATACGCAAATATATACAAAACCACATTTCTCTTCTTTATTTATGATAATTGTTTTTCTGTCTCGCATAAACTCCCCGATAAACAACCGCTGCAGCGCACAATTATAACGGCATCGCAGGAACATGCCAGACGTTGGAGGAGTTCCTCTTTTAATCCGTCATTGGGATGTGGGATGATTAATTAGGGCAAAGAATCATGAATTAATCATCAGGCTTGAATAAATCATGTTTATTCATGATGATTCAAAGAATCTGGGGGATTTACTTGACTTTGACATATAATTAAATGGCAAAAATAGATAAATGTCTTTTTTTATATATATATATATATATATATATATACTTTATGAAATACAAAGTTGTAACAGATTTCAGTCACTTTTCATGGAAAAGATCCGATGCACTTTTACGCCACTAGAGGGAGTTTTGTCTCCAGTCATAAAATCCTCTACGATTGGTTTGATTTATTCCAAAGTTGTTGCGAATTATTTGACTCAAGATTTTATCTTGTATAAGTCATATTTTACTTTTATAGATCAGCTTTTAGTTACTTTTGAGTTTTTTTTGTTTTTTTTGAATGAAACAAAACACTGTTTTGGACGTAATGGTCCAGATTGACCTCTCCTGCACTCACACCCAGCAGGCGGTACGGAAGGACGAGCTACAACTTTTTAAATTAAAGTACAGCCGAAGGTTATTATTATTATTTTATTTATTCTCTCCTTCATTTACATTCAGCGTTGAAATAATGGTTACCATAAAACCAGGCGCCTAAATGGAGACACGGGGCGGCGTCACAGACCAACCTACTTTTGTGGAACACGGCAGACTCTAAAAACAGAACTTGTTGGTGGATGAAGGGACGAGACAGCCGGCTGTTTTCTGTTCCAGCCCCAAAACCTTCTATTCTTAAAAGAAGCCAACCCTCCCCAGCCTCTGTTTCCTCCTCATTGTGCTGCAGACATCGCTCCTCTCTCCTTTCATCTGTGCTATTTTTAGTTGCCCTCAGAATCCCCCCCATGATAGTGTTGGCCATTTTCTCTCCTTCTTCATCCCCCTCTCCCTTCTGTTCGGTCTGCTGCCGCCCGGGAGGATGCTCGGCACCTCACGTCATCCGTTCTGGGGAAAATCCCACGTAGGGGTAGAAGGGTTCTGCACAGGGCAATTCATCGGACGGATCAGAGAAGAGCGAACGCTAGCGACCATAATGACAAAAACATTTGTTTAAAGTAAACTCTTGTTTTTAGATTCTGTGGCTAAAACAGTTTCATAGAAAGTAGAAAATGATTAGCTACGTTCTTCACGCCGGAGCTTTATTGTATATTATATATCTTATGAGCTTTCTTCTGACTATTTGGTCTTAATGTCTGTGAGCTCCGTTTTTAGTGTAATAACAAGTCATGCCTTCAGACAACCTCATGATATAATGAGGCCACATCGAGGGTATATCTCACTAAAAGCCCCCAATCCCCTCAAGCAGTCCCCCTGATTGGGACCTAATCGAGTGAAAGGTTTGAACAAATGTTTTTATAAAAACACTCCCCCGGGTGAGTAAGTTATGATGACTGTAAGATGAAGGTCTTTGAATCGATTCATGGTCACCAAAGTTTGACTATTCGGGACCAACGGTTGAGAAATGAAGGCCCGAAAACCACTGCAGATAAAGATGAAGCTCCCCCAGTGGTGGAAATGTGTAACTGACCTTCCCAAAATCAATCCCTTTCTTCCTTGCACTTCTTCTATCTCTATCGGGTCTATCGGGTAATACATTTTGAGAATGATCCCTGAAAAAGCTTTTGAAATCTCGAGTTAACAAGAACGATCGGCGGCGGATAATTCCGTCCTACCTCAGACGTTTAGGGGATGCAGTCGTGCGAGAAAGGTGCGCTCCAAAAACACATCTCTGCTTCTCTGATGAGACTTACGACCCAGGAGAAGATGGACGTTGCTCCATCAGCCGAGCGCCCCAGGTTACACCGGGACATGTTGTAATGTCCCTACTCTTCATCCACTCGGCGTTATATTTATCCTGACGGAGGATGAATAGCTCCGTCTGAATGATGTGACTGGCTAAAAATAGTTCTGTGCTGCTGCTGCTTCTGTCTGACAGATCCGGCCATCCAGAGTGTCACCAGTGACAGAGACCCGGACTCAGTTCTGCTCTCCATCCGTCCCACCCCTCACCATCTCCCCACCATGACATCCAGCCCATTTAGCCTCCAAATCAAATTTCTTTAATTCTTATTTGAACACTTGAATTAGTCTTAATTTGGTAAATATGAACCGACTGAAGCTGATCGAAATAGTGTTTGTCATTTTACTTACTAGGATGTTTGAAAACATTTTTGTAACTGTTAACTCCCAACAATTAGTCCAAATCAGAATCTACACAAGGACATTTATCTCTATATGCCTTTATATCGTTTCACTGTAATAGTTAGATTCCCATTGGGAGCAGCTTTTTGTGGAAAACACAATTTCCCGTCCGCTACTTCCCGACCATCAGTCCAGTCGTGTCTAAATTTAACTCCTACTATTTCCTAAACTCAGAGAAACTAGTTAACTGTATTTATCTTCATCATTGAGTCGCTCTGGGATCCGATCCTAGAACAGACTGATGACGTCATAGAAACAGTTAGGCTGTCATTATGGGATGTTGGAGATTATTAATGAGTCACATTTAATGTGTTGAGTTCAATCAGGGGGATTGCTGGTACAACACAGGGGACTGGGGGCTTTTTCAGAGATATACCCCTGCTGTGTATCGGAAAGATTCTTTGAGGATCACACAACTACGTCGGATAGTTTGTCCTACTAATTCAAACTCTTATCTGCTCTTCTTCTTTTTTTTTAGTTGTGACCGGAGCCACGGATGGGATTGGGAAAGCTTATGCAGAGGAGGTAAGATTACCCAGAATCCCCCCTGGATATTTTACATTCCTAATCTGAATGAGAGGCACTTTGTTTTTGAAACAACCCAATGAGACCAGAGGTTCAGGGACTTGGACCAGACTCAGTCACAGATGATATACTGTGTTCTGTGTCCACCTTCTTCAGGTAGGGATCCGACACATCCATCAAGACAATTTAACCGCAATACACTGAAGGTCCAAAAGCAGAAATCTGGCGTTTTCATGGGACTGGTTTTATTTTGCAAACGATGTCCTCTATGTGACAAATATAGAGAACGACAGAGGTCCTAACACGGAACCCTGGGGCACTCCCTGTTTCCCTTCATGTAACAACAACTTTCTTGTTGGAGCTCTCGGAAACACTTAACAGCTGATTTATGTCTGCTCTTCTATTTGAGGAATATTCACTCTCGTTTACGTAAATGTCTGTCAATCATACGTTTTAAACAAGTTAACGCCAGAATTAGAGGCTTACAGATATTATTAAAAGTAATTTCTATTTTACCACATCACATCCAACATATTCAATTATTCTTTTTTTTAATCCAGTTCAGAGCTGAAATAATGAAATACTGAAATCCTCTTTGTGAGATTAAAAAACAAACCAACAACCAACTCATACCGTTCTTGTCTCTGCTCACCTATAAATATAAATAAATATATTTCTGTTTTTGTGTAAACTGTGTTGTTTATGTATTTTGACGCTTGTTTTCTCCGTGTGAGAAGCAGACCATCTTTATTAAAGCGAGGATCTGGATTCACTCTGTGTCATGTTTTGTTTCCCAAGTATAACTTAAATGTTTTCTTGCATCATAAGTCACAACATTAAACGGTGATTTCTGTAGTTTTACTTTTAAATGAAGCTTTACTCATTAACATTAAAATAATATATGAATTATTTTTACACATCTTCCATGTACATGAAAGACATGGAAGATCTTTCCTATAACAAACCCGGTTTACGTGTCACAGAACCAGACTGAAACACGTTTATCTGTGTCCCAGCTCGCCCGGAGAGGCTTTTCCATCGTGCTGATCAGCCGTTCTCAGGAGAAGCTGGACGACGTATCGAAGGCGATCTGTGAGTCACACTTTATGAAAATACCGAGAGAAAGACTTTTCAGTTTAGCTGAAGTAAAGTGACTTTTTAAGGACGGGATTCATTATCACTCTTAAATACAGCATGTAGTGGAGTATAACCCGGTTCAATGCAGCCGTGGAGGGAAATCCCTCCAGGGTCTGGTGTGACAGCTGCTACCCTGGTTGTAATGTAATGGTCCGGTCAGTTTGACTTCTATATTGTAACCCTGAAATGTTGCCCTCGTATGTATTAAAAAGAAGCAGAAGAAGAAGGAGGCGTCCTGTAGTGAGTGGAGATTCAGGTCCGGCCTCCTGCTGGGACTGACTCTGTATTTAAGTGAGAGTCTGATCTTAAAGTTTAACTTCATGCTCGTGATGATGATGAGGGAGTCTTTCCTTCGCACCAGTCCTCCTTCTGCAAGTATCTTACCAATGCGGTGATTTAAGAAACGCTCGACACGTGTCTTGAATGAATGTAGCGTTAAAAGTGTTTATGTCTGTGTTTGCCCTCAGCGAGTAAATGTGGCGTGGAGACCAAAAGCATCGCGGCAGACTTCAGTGCAGTCGACATCTATTCCAGGATTGAGGAGGGACTGGAGGGACTGGAGGTTGGAGTTCTGGGTGAGCCACCTTCCTCTTCATAAATGACATTTGATCAAAGGGCAGGAGGGTGAACCTAAAGACAACAGGGAGAGGGAATGATGTGTGATTCTTCATCATCATCATCATCATCTTTAGCCCCGTAATACAGATAATTCACATTTCCATCCATCAGTTCATCATCAACAACAACAACAACAAACAGTATTTGATATGACAGAGCTGTAATTTTTCTCTTCACAGTGAACAACGTGGGAATATCCTACTCTTACCCGGAATTCTTCCTCAATGTCCCCAACCTTGACACCGTAAGTTACCAGGTTTACGATCGTTGTAACATTTAAACCAGGTTTACGGTCGTTGTGACATTTAAACCAGGTTTACGGTCGTTGTAACATTTAAACCAGGTTTACGGTCGTTGTGACATTTAAACCAGGTTTACGGTCGTTGTAACATTTAAACCAGGTTTACGATCGTTGTGACATTTAAACCAGGTTTACGGTCGTTGTAACATTTAAACCAGGTTAACGATCGTTGTCACACTTAAACCAGGTTTACGATCGTTGTGACATTTAAACCAGGTTAACGATCGTTGTGACATTTGAACCAGGTTTACGATCGTTGTAACATTTAAACCAGGTTAACGATCGTTGTGACATTTAAACCAGGTTTACGATCGTTGTGACATTTAAACCAGGTTTACGGTCGTTGTAACATTTAAAGCAGGTTTACGGTCGTTGTGACATTTAAACCAGGTTTACGGTCGTTGTAACATTTAAACCAGGTTTACGATCGTTGTGACATTTAAACCAGGTTTACGGTCGTTGTAACATTTAAACCAGGTTAACGATCGTTGTCACACTTAAACCAGGTTTACGATCGTTGTGACATTTAAACCAGGTTTACGATCGTTGTAACATTTAAACCAGGTTAACGATCGTTGTCACACTTAAACCAGGTTTACGATCGTTGTGACATTTAAACCAGGTTTACGATCGTTGTGACATTTAAACCAGGTTTACGATCGTTGTGACATTTAAACCAGGTTAACGATCGTTGTGACATTTAAACCAGGTTTACGATCGTTGTGACATTTAAACCAGGTTTACGATCGTTGTGACATTTAAAACAGGTTTACGGTCGTTGTGACATTTAAAACAGGTTTACGATCGTTGTGACATTTAAACCAGGTTTACGGTCGTTGTGACATTTAAACCAGGTTTACGGTCGTTGTGACATTTAAAACAGGTTTACGGTCGTTGTGACATTTAAAACAGGTTTACGATCGCTGTGACATTTAAACCAGGTTTACGGTCGTTGTGACATTTAAACCAGGTTTACGATCGTTGTGACATTTAAACCAGGTTTACGATCGTTGTGACATTTAAACCAGGTTAACGATCGTTGTAACATTTAAAGCAGGTTTACGATCGTTGTAACATTTAAGTTATAAACTATCACAGCTCCTCCTATAAACTTTGGTGACATCACCATAAGTGTAACAGCATGTTCTTGTGTGAAGCTGCACAAAACTTTATCAAAGAAATATATCATGAACAGTAAAATGTGACAATAGAGGATGTGAAGTCAACAAAACCGACCCGGTACCGTGTGTCACACAGCCACATCAGCAGGGTTCCCACTGGTCCGGAAAACCTGGAAAATCATTCCATCCATTTTCCCACTCATGGAAAACAGATGCACTTAATATAAGTATTACTTTGTAAGTGAGTCAGAGTTCAGAATTATTTTTATGCACGTTCTACCTCATGTGTTTCAGTATAAACACACCGTGTTTAGAAGGAAGGCCCGTAAACATCGGCCACATATTTTCACAACTTCACTCACTGCCACAAATGGTGCCTGTAGGTTCTCCTCTTCAAACAGACGGTTTTACCTGGATATGACAGTAAAAGTGATACAACCATCTGTTTCTGTGCACATTGATCATGTTTGCATAAATATTGATCATGTTTGCATAAACATTGATCATGTTTGCATAAACATTGATCATGTTTGCATAAATACGTCTTTACTTTATTCACAAAGTATAAAATGCTGCGTTTCTTTACAGTTTATCGACAACATGGTGAACATCAACATGACATCGGTGTGCCAGGTGAGTCTTCTCCTTGCAATCACATGTAATTGATAGTGAGTGGAGGTACATTTGGCAGTAGAACTCGTCAGCCATAACATTATAACCACTCAAAGGGGAGAAGGGAATGTCGATGATTATGGCGTTACAGCGGCACCTCTTAGGTGGGATATATTGGGCAGGAAGTGAATGTTTGTCCTCAGAGTTGAAATGTTAGAAGAAAATGGGCAAGAGTAAGGATCCAAGGACTTTGACTATGGCCAAATTGTCAGGGCTGGATGACCGCGCCAGAGCATCTCCAGAACCGCAGGTCTTGTTGGATGTTCTGAGTCTGCAGGGGCTGGTACCCCTTCCCTGTTTCAGACGTATATCTGAAGAAGTTAACGCTGGCTCTGATGGTATGGGTCAGAACACACGATGCGTCACAGAGCTGTTATGGTGGCAGGATCAGCACAATTTCAGGCGTGTGTTCTTAATGTTACGGCTGATGTGTGACTCTGAATGCTTAGGTTTGTTTCGCTGATCAGGTTCTAGAGAATCAGAAATGACAACAAGTAAGGGGCGTGAACATCTTGTAAATCATCTCTTAAAGCCCCTCCCCCCAGCAGAGGTTGTCTTTGGATGTGTTCTACAGTCTCAGTCCGTCCAGCAGGGACTCGTAGACATCGTACCTGTTAGACCCGTAAACGTTGTCTGTGTCTCAACTCTACGTCTGGGTTGGATTTAAGTTTTCCCCCGTGGATTCAAATGTCTGCTATCATTTAGGATTTGTGTCAGGAGTCACCCAGACTCACACACACACACACACACACACAAACATCATAGTGACACACACAGACACACATCATAGTGACACACACAGACACACATCATAGTGACACACACAGACACACATCATAGTGACACACACACATCATAGTGATACACACTATGTGACACACACAGACACACATCATAGTGACACACACACATCATAGTGACACACACACATCATAGTGACACACACACATCATAGTGACACACACACTATGTGACACACACATCATAGTGACACACACAGACACACATCATAGTGACACACACACACATCCTAGTGACACACACACATCATAGTGACACACACACATCATAGTGACACACACTATGTGACACACACAGACACACATCATAGTGACACACGCAGACACACATCATAGTGACACACACAGACACACATCATAGTGACACACACACATCATAGTGACACACACACATCATAGTGACACACACACATCATAGTGACACACACTATGTGACACACACATCATAGTGACACACACAGACACACATCATAGTGACACACGCAGACACACATCATAGTGACACACGCAGACACACATCATAGTGACACACACCGACACACATCATAGTGACACACACCGACACACATCATAGAGACACACAGACACACATCATAGTGACACACACACATCATAGTGACACACACACATCATAGTGACACACACTATGTGACACACACAGACACACATCATAGTGACACACGCAGACACACATCATAGTGACACACACAGACACACATCATAGTGACACACACACATCATAGTGACACACACACATCATAGTGACACACACTATGTGACACACACATCATAGTGACACACGCAGACACACATCATAGTGACACACACACATCATAGTGACACACACACATCATAGTGACACACACTATGTGACACACACATCATAGTGACACACGCAGACACACATCATAGTGACACACGCAGACACACATCATAGTGACACACACCGACACACATAATAGTGACACACACCGACACACATCATAGAGACACACAGACACACATCATAGTGACACACACACATCTCCATAAGTCACGTCTTCTTCTTCACTCTTTACCCGAGCGACGGCTGACACTCTCATTCAGTTTTTCTTTAAACTGCTCCCTCTGCCATCATTATCATTTCTTTTGTCTCTTTTCCCCCACACTCTCCCCTCCACCCACTCTCCCCTCCACCCACCTTTAGAAACCAGGACACCTACACACCCTTGCACACATGCTCTAGTAGATTTATGATTGTTTTTTTCTCACCTGTTTGATTCTGTTTTGTTTTCTGTATTCGTTCCTTTGGGCTGGTTTCTCCAGATGACACGACTTGTTTTACCCCGGATGGTGGAGAGGTGAGTGACACCTGTCAATATTTAGTAATAAATGCCAAATGCACTAAAATGCATTTCTACACCAGAAAATAACTGCTGTCTAAAATGAAAAACCCATATTAAGGATTATCATAATGTGAGAATAGTGTATCTATACTTCATTTATCATTGGTCCTGCAAGTACAAGCTGTACACACGACAACAAGAGGTGTGGGCGGAGCCTGTGGATATCCTGGGAGAACTGGTTTTCAGGGTCTTACTCAGGGCTTCAGATTGTGAGATGAGCGCTCTACCTGCATTTGCATCCACCCATCCGCATCCACCCATCCCCATCCAACCATCATCATCCTCATCCAAACCCCAGGCAACAATTATTACACAATGTTCCTAAAAAAAAAAAAGGTACTGAACTGAGGAAACTGGAGGCAGTAAAAACAAAACTATAAACAGGACAACTATAAAAACATAAAATAATAAAAAAGCAGATTAAAATGCAGGTGGAAAAAACCCTAACCAACTAAATAATGTAATGAAAGGCTGACTACAAAGATGAAAGTGTTTGCTTGTAAAGACATGAACACTCTTCTGTTCCACAGACGTGGAGCACAGGAAGGAAAAGATGCTTCGCTGTGGGTTTTTGTTCTGACTCTGGGAATAATCAAAAGGCCGCCAGCAGGAGATCTCTGAAGAGTTCTCTGATAAAAAGGGGAGGGACCAAGACCGTTGAGATTCGACACAGCAGCTTTCTGCAGCAGCAGAGCAGAGACTTTAATGTCTGCACACATGGAGTGGACATTTAATCTCTGAAGGGTGTTACAGTAGGGAATCCTGATCGACACTGAGTTTTTAGTGAGTGGGAAAACAATATTTATATATTGGAGGTGCCTTCAGGTTCAAACCAAACACCACAAGAACAAAACACCTCCTGCCTCTAGTTTAGGTGGCGAGATGAAGGAGACCTCACAGGCTGGAGCAGAACGTCCTCAGATAATGATACTACAGCATCTTTGATCGCATCAATATCCAAAGCTCTCCTTTGTTGCCCAGCAGAAGCATGTTTGACAGAATACCGTGTTTCCAAATCATGCTGTGATTGATCTCAGGCTGAAAGGTTCACCGCTGCCTCAGCTTTGACTTTCTTCTCATTACAAAACATTTTCTTATGTTCCCATGTCTCCAGGAAAAAGGGAGCGATTCTCAACATCTCATCTGCCAGTGGAATGTACCCGGTTCCCCTCCTCACCATCTACTCTGCCTCCAAGGTGATTACAGAACACAGTGTGTGACCTTAGCTTCAGTTTTTGAACTCTGGTTTTATCTATCGACGCCTCCCAGCATCACAAAGGCTTCATATCTACTATATGCTGCAGCCCGTGAGGGAACTCCATCTTTGTTCTCCTTTCATGAATTATTCCATATCTTTAAGTCATATGTCAGAGGCCAAACGTACGCTGGACTCCAGAAACAACACAACCTTCTTATCAGAAAACAAATATTTTCTCTGTAACATAGACGCAGGGCTGTTATTATTTTTGCCACAATAACAGCCTGAGTCTCCTCCTGCCGTCTGTGAGGAGGTCTGAGGACACCTGGAGAAGATCTGAGACCATTCCTTCATACATAACCTCTCCACCTCCTTCAGGTTCTGAGGTCCACGCTGGTGGACTCTCCTCTGCAGCACATCCCACAGATGTTCTGGTGGGTTTGGGTCAGGTGACTGGGTTCACCAGGGCAGAACATTTATTCTGTGACCTCTGAACCATGAAGGTCCAACCACGGTCCTCTTTAAGGTTCCTGACAGGCTTTTAGGTGTTTAAGGGAGTCCAGACTTCACAGTGGGTATGAGGGGCTTTTCTCTCAGCTTTCTTTCTTGCTAGGCCACACCCTTCTTAGATGTTTCTAGTCAAAATCTCTACTTTGGTCTCATCTGACCTCTGACCTTGTTCCAGTGAAAGTCCCAGTGATGTTTGTCAAACTGTAGCAGCGTTAGCTTGTGTGTGGACGACAACAGAGACTTTCTTCTTGCTACCATCCCAAACAGCTGGTGTTAGTGTCTGCGCCATCTGATGGTGGTTAGTGAGACTTCCTGACCCTGAGATTCAACCGACCTCTGACCTCTCTGGCTGTGATCCTTGGAGAGTCTTTATCCAGTCCAACCATCCTCCTCACAGTCTGTGGGGTCAGTTTACAGACACGTCCTCTTCCAGGCGGATGTCTAACATCTCCAGTCTCTTTAAACTTCTTCATTATTGGTCTAACTGTTCAAACTTGTCTCTGTGATGTAGGGATGTTATTTTTGTTCATATTTGCTGTCTTAATTGTAGAATATAAAGTAGTTGCTGATTAACGCAGATCCTGAGGTGGTGTAACAATTAAAAATGTTTGTAGGACCATGTGGCATCATAGCAGGTTTATAACCGTCTCCTGTGTGTTTGGTAGTTTATCTGCAGTCTGATGTTCGGTTACAGCTGATTCATTTGTAGGTACCTTCATTCTGGGTCATGTTTTTCTATTCAAGCCTGGTTTCTGCAACGCAAGTTCAAAACCAGATCTGAAATTCTTGTAGAGTAAATCTCGAGTTTAATGCTTAATAGAGAATTAATCTCCCTTTATTAAATCTGTAATTGCAACTTCTACTTCTCCTGCAGATATTGTGTTTAGCTTCTTAACACTCTTCCCTTAATGACCTTCTGTCTTATACAGGCGTTTGTGGACTTCTTCTCACGAGGACTCCAACTTGAGTACAAGAATAAGGGCCTCATCATCCAGGTAAAAAATATATATATGTACGTGTTATGAAATTTGTGGTTAGAATTTATATAACGTATAAGTACACTGCAGAAATTGTCCATATATGTCCAGTCAAATTTCAACAGTAATAGATAAACTCAAAACAGCGTATCACTGTAGTAAATAGTCTAAATGATCTAAGATGGCGGAAATACAAACTTTTGGCAAAATCATTTGAAAGATACCATAATATCATAAATATTATTCTGTTTAAATGACAGATTCGTTTCTGTGATCTGCCATAAATATGTTTTCAAAAACTTTGACCCTTTAGAAAGAGCGTACCGTTGTTTCTACAGCAACAAGATGCTAAACGTATGGTTTATATTTGTGAATAATAATGATGATTTCTAGGTAAAACACAAAGTCAACATTTATTGTTAATAGTTATCAATCACCATCATTTTATGTTCTGTCCTCGTAAAGGGGTTGACGGCCTGTTTTTAATGGTCATTTTCTGTAAGGTCTTAAACCTGGTGATCGTGTTCTATACGTCAAAATTCTGGCCTCAAAAGCTATTTTTGTCATATTTGACTATTTTACAGTGTACTATGTGATAAAAATACTATACATCTAAATATGTAGATAAATATAATAATAATAAATATGTATTCTTCTAGTACATTTCTCAATTTGTTTGTAAGCTATGTCATTTCACAAAGTATAAAATGCACATATATTTCATAGTTTTACTACATGTGTAGTATTGGTAATTATATTTTGTCACAATAGAATTATATATTAGTAAAAAAGAAGAGAAATAATTACTTATAATATTTTGTCTATGTTCCCTACAGACCTTTAATACTATTATTACTATTAAAAGGGTTTTGATCCATAAATACGCTTTAATAAAGTCTGGTGCTTCTCGGCTATGCTGATAAAAATGTTTTGTTAGACTTAGGTGAAAAAAAAGTTTCTCTATTATTATATATAAACCAGACAGTTCATCATGTTTCCTCATCTTTCTTCTTTTCCACCAGAGTGTTCTGCCATTTTTTGTTGCAACCAAGTTGAGTAAAGTCCGGCGGGCTACGCTGGACAAGCCCGGGCCAGAGCGCTACGTTTCAGCGGAGCTCAACACGGTGGGGTTACAGAGCCAGACCAACGGCTACTTTCCTCACGCCGTCATGGTACGTCTGGGTGTGCAGTGTTAGCCGCAGTGACTCTTAACGTAAACGCATGTTAATACAGTGACTCAAATACTAGATAGTTGATTCTCACAAAGATCTGCTCTTCATCGCTCTAAAGATATGAAATGTATAACATTTAAACTCAAGTTGAATCATTCTGAAAAACTACTTTCTCAATCCCTCAAAAAACGAAGGAACTCGTCTCAAACACTTACTCACTTACACACTACTCAGAGAACTCAAACCCCCGCCAGGCACAACAGAACCATTCCTACAGATTCCTGTGAGAGGACAGATTGAGATGGTTCTGACCCGTGAAGAGGAGGGATAGTGGATCTACTGGTAGAAGGATGATGGAGCTGCAGGCAGGAGGAGAAGGGGGGGAGCTAAGAGGAGGTTTCTGGATGTGGTGAGAGAGGACATGCAGTTGGTTGTTGGAAGGACAGGGGGAGACAGATGATCCGCTGCGGCGACGCCTGAAGGGAAAAGCCCAACGAAGAATCTTTCTATAATTAGTTAATCAAAATAACATTATTTCTGACAACCCGGATAAGAAACGGCTGGACGAAACAAAAATGTCACATTTCATCACTTTTCACTCGTCATATTTCACCGTTGGATGTTTGACTGCCGCTCTTAATGATGTCATCTGGTTGCTCTTGTTCTGCTGTGACAGCAGAATCAAATGATCTTTTTTCCAGGCCCTCCCTGTTCATCCAAGCGAGGAGTTTAATTTTTCAATGACCATCTATTGATTGACATTAACATCATCAATCATTGATTTCCAAAGCCAAACACCACCATACTGCCGTGAGGGTATTTTTTTAAATGATGGAGCAGAGCCGGATTTCTTTGATGTGGCGATTTGTCAAAACTGCCAATACCTGAAATCCAACATTCCCAGGAGATCCATCACATCGCCAAATTCACTGACAGCACAGTTGAAGGTAAATCCTGGAAAGAGTCCAAGCTTTCAGTTGAGAGTCGAATTAAGAACAAGACCATAAAGGCTCTTCTTCATGAGGAGCTTGGTGTGGGCAGGCTGGTAGAACCGGGGGTCTTGCCTAAGGGTCCACACTGGATCTCTGCCACGCCCTCTTCTGACAGGGATTTGAACCCCAGTCTTAGTGATGTAACCACTGGGCTGTCCAGCAGCTACACATAATGAACTATTTGACTGAGGATCTTTCATTATTTTTATAGGCCGATCCGTTGTAACTGAGTTTAGTCGGCTCCCTCTTTGGTTCCTCGTGTCTTGAATATATATTTTGAGTTGATGCACAGAAATAAACTGGGAAGGCGCGTCGACTCCATGATCTTCTCATTTATTATATTCCCGAAAAGCCGGGGATGTTATGGAATCGTCTCCGCCACAGAAAACACCTCCATTGATCATTTTACAGTCTGGTAGACCTTAGTGTGAGGAAGAACTGGGTTGATTTTGAGAACGGTTGCTTCTATATTGCAGACACTAGGGGTAACTTTATCCCAGTCCAGGGGTCCGCCTCACGTATGCTGTGTTCTACTGTAATGATTCTTATTATACCCACTAGGGGGAGCTTTTAACGAAAAACATTGTTTTTCGGACATAACTCAAACTACAAGTTTTGTACCCCCATAGACCTTAGTCAACTTTCCCAAATCACACCAGTTCTTCCTCACACTTGTCAATTTCCAAATTATATTGAGCTTTATTTTCAAAATTTTTCCAGCCCTAATTTCTCAACTGTTCGCCTGATTCAGTCCAGATTCTTTGTATACGATGAAGACGAGGATGTCTATCTTGTGTATATCACATTTTACCCTAATAGTTCCTACTTCACTCCTTCAGAGAGGCTTTTTTAAATTTAATTTACAAGAAATACTGTGGACATGAGTTCACATTTAATGTGAGGAATAAAACTGGGAATAACGCAGGGGACTGGGGTCTTTTTGAGGGTATATACCCTCGCTGTGTTACGTAAAGGTTGTCCAGGTTGCAATTTCACCTGAAAGCAAAGAAGTTTCTTCCTTTCAAACCACATCACGAACGTTCTCTCCAAGGTCCTGTAAAAATAATGGCGTTGGAGGCGCCACTTCCTGCCCGCATCATAACGGTAATTAGTTTGTGCAGGCGTCAGAAATTTAACACAAATTTAGTCCAGATGTCTCTGTCTGTCACTTTCAGCAGAGGTGCCTGAGGGCAAAATTCATTTTCTCCTCGCGGCTCCTCCAGATTGTCGGACACTGTTTAACGAAGCGAGCGGAATACCAACGACCCCGAGTATCAATATACATAAACAACAACAGCCTCCATTACAGAACACAGGTGCTCGATAAATCATATTCCACACAGACGGGCCTCCGTTGATCCTTCGCAATCAACGTAAATGCGGCACAGATCTTTGCTGTCATCAGCCCCCGTGATTCACCAAAGCACAAGCTGGAGGCGAGGAGGGTGTGCTCTGATTATCTGATAATCCCCTCGCTGAAATGCTCCTGTTTCCCGCTAATACTTCACCGTCCTCCTCAGGCAGACGGCTGCACCGCTTTAATCTGCCGTTAGCTGTCCGTCTTCCATCTTCTGTCATTCAGTTTTTATTAGGAGAAATCTAATAAAGTAGCATTTTACTTTAATATATATCAAACCATTAATGAGGGTCAGGTCCTTGATTCAAACTTAATTATCAATTAGGAGAAATAACAAATCAGATTCAGGGTAAATTATCATGGAACCAACAAAAAGAAGCTCAATTAAGGGGAAGTCAAATGGTTGTAAACTAAATCTGCTGTAATAAAATGTGAATTAAAGAACCGTTTATGACGCTTCATAATAATTGTAATAAAACAAAAAAATACACGAGTCAGCGGTTAGTGGTTCTGAAACTCAACCCGATGCTGCTGCTGTCGGTTAAACATGACGGTTCTACTTACTGATGCACTATATACATATATACACATATATACACGTACATATATACACATATATACACATACATATATACACATATATACACGTATATACACATACATATATACACATACATATATACACATACATATATACACATACATATATACACATACATATATACACATACATATATACACGTACATATATACACATATATACACATATATACACATACATATATACACGTATATACACGTATATACACGTATATACACATACATATATACACATATATACACGTATATACACATACATATATACACATACATATATACACATACATATATACACATACATATATACACATATATACACGTACATATATACACATATATACACGTATATACACATACATATATACACATATATACACGTACATATATACACATACATATATACACATACATATATACACATACATATATACACGTACATATATACACATACATATATACACATATATACACGTACATATATACACATATATACACGTATATACACGTACATATATACACATATATACACGTACATATATACACATACATATATACACGTACATATATACACATACATATATACACATACATATATACACATACATATATACACGTACATATATACACGTATATACACCTACATATATACACGTATATACACGTACATATACACGTACATATATACACATATGTACATATATACACATATATACACGTACATATATACACATATAAACACGTATATACACATACATATATACACGTACATACACATACATATATACACGTACATATATACACATACATATAAACACGTATATACACATACATATATACACGTACATATATACACATACATATAAACACGTATATACACATACATATATACACGTACATACACATACATATATACACATACATATATACACATATATACACATATATACACATACATATATACACATATATACACGTACATATATATGTATGTATGTTTGTGTGCTATCTGAGAAAAGGTGATCTGAGCGAAGGATAAGTAAAATTCTTTTGATAACGT
Organism: Lophius americanus; assembly: GCA_037951165.1. Taxonomy (NCBI): domain Eukaryota; kingdom Metazoa; phylum Chordata; class Actinopteri; order Lophiiformes; family Lophiidae; genus Lophius; species Lophius americanus. The sequence continues at coordinate 1,042,263 of JBBDHG010000067.1, forward strand.
CAGTAAATGTGAGTCTGTTTAATAACGATTATATGAGCCAGGCATCATCTGAGAGGAACATCTGCATCAAAGCCCGGCTTCTCCCTTTTTGCACAAAGTCGGTCGCCGCTCCTGCGGTCCGGAAATAAATAGCGACTGATGATCTGTTATTTGTAAATGTCAGCGGCTGACCGTCTCATTTCCCTCCTAGGGCTGGGTGACGGCTCTGCTCCCCACCAGGATCCTCAACAGCTACATGATGGGGATGGGTCTGTCTCAGCGCGCTCGTTTCCTCAAGAAGCAGAAGCAGGGGTAGACGGAGCGGCGGTGGGAGGCGGACTAGTGGACCAGTCGTGTTGGTGATTCATCACGGACCAAGAAGAGGAAATGTGACAGTTTCTGGGCAACATCTGTCCGTCCCTCTGGTACCGCTGACCTCCTAGATGATGTGAGGCCGCGTCTCTGCCCTTATGTGTTTGAATTCAGTCCAGACAGTTATGTGAAAAACACCGAACAAAGCAGCGCTCTCCTTTCATCAATCGAATCTGACGAGTGGAACACTGATCCAAAACGGTCCGTCTGTTAGTATAACCTGAGTCAGAATTAAGCTTGTATGTAATCTGGAGGGTCCTCCAGATTAACACCACCCTTTGAAAACAAATGACATGCAAAATGTCTTTGGTCTGTTTCATTCAAATAATTCACAAACATCTAACCTAACTAAGTACATTGGTTTTCTTTACATAAAATAAATCGTTTCCTCCAAAACATGTGACACCCTGCATTTAATATTTAGCTCTGAGTCTCCTTCTGTAGTCTGTGATGAGGTCTGAGGACACATGGAGAAGATCTGAGACCAATCCTCCATCTAGAACCTTTATTCTGTGACCTCTGAACCATGAAGGTCCAACCACGACCCGCTTTAAGGTTCCTGACAGGCTTTTAGGTCTTCATCCAGTATCTGCTGGTGTTTGATGGAGTCCATGGAACCATGTCTTTAAAAATATGTCCAGAACCTTTGGAAGACAAACTGCCCCACAGCATCAGAGATCCACCACCAGACTTCAAAGCAGTCATGAGGGGCTTTTCTCTGCTCCTCATTGCTGTGTTCTCTGGTCTTTATCATGAAGAACCTCAGAGAGAATCAGGCCTGTCACCTCATATTTATACCCCAGTCAAACAAGAAGTACCTGTTCACCACTTCAGTTTGTTTTGTTACGAATGTGGTTTTATATTTAAATTTTCTAACTTGAATAAAATGTTTTGTTTTTGTGATTCATTTGAACTAAAGTTCCTGGTTATAGACACTAAAGACATTTTCTGCATCACATTTTACTGATCGGTTTTTTCTTAAAGGTTCCACACGAGTCAGCTGCAGATCAGGTGGAGGTTTTTGAGGTTCTTGTCTGAATGTGGACCAGCGTGTTAGCTATTTAGTAGATCTGATTGAAAAGCTGTAAACATTTAAAAGACTCCAAAGATCTTTTCTTCAGTTTCTGATGAAGCCCTGCTTAATTTCCCCACTGCCTTGAGTTTTTCATATCAGGCCTGTTTAAGCAGCGGCTCTGCAGCTTTAGAGACTCTTAGTTTCTTATTTATCTGGAGTTCTTACTGTGGTGAAGTTGACACATGCCTGTTTTAATCAAGATGTCAAATTCACCCGTACAGGATAAGAGAGGCGCGGCGGCACAGAGGGAACGCTTGTGGTAGCTCAGAGAAAAATGTCTTTTTCATTTATCACATGTAGCGATAGCACTCATATTCTATGATTCTTCAAGTTCCAGAACTTTCTGTCAAAATGAATCAAATGCATGTCATGAGCAGCATGTGTGTGTGTCTGTAACACACCTTCCTCTCTATCCCTGTCTGCAGACTCTTGTCTTCTACTCAACTTCCCGCTCACTCCAAACCTGCGTTTGTGCTTTACAGCAATAAACAAGATGAAAACTGCAAAGTGTAACTTATTGTGTTTTATTATTTATTATTTAAGGTGTTTCATAAAAGTAACCTTTAGAAACACGTATCCCATAGTGGTACGCAGCAGGAAGGTATGGAACCCGTTTAGAGAGAACAGCATTTACACATAAACGTCCGTCCCTTCAGCCATTATTTTGTATAAATTAAAATAACTCCACTCTCTAATCTGTTTAGGAGTTTATGTCACTGTTAAACTCATTCTTTTGATCATGGACAGGAAACCCGTAGCCTATTTAAGCCTTGAAAAACCTGTAGAGGAAATATTCCTGGAATGTATTTCTGAGGAATCCAGAACCACGAGACAAAAGACTATAATGTCTGTAAACGTCATGTGATCAAGTTTATTTCAAATACAGTCTTAGCTAGTAAGTCTAATGAACACTAAAACATCGATAAAACGCACGTCCTGTACGTACAACCATGATCTTTAAATCAAACAAAAAATATCTAACCTTTTACTCAACAATATTAAAAAAAACATTATATTCTTAGTGTAAAACATATTTTCTCTCAGTGTATCAGAATTATTGGCATCCTGTGATTAAACCGAAGCATATCTCCACTCCAGTTTTATATTTCTATCTTCCCCTGTGTGAGCAGGAACTCTGAAGTGGTGAACAGGTACTTCCTGTTGGACTGGGGTATAAATATGAGGTGACACAGGCCTGATTCTCTCTGAGGGTCTTCACCATGATGAAGACCAGAAAACACAGCAATGAGGAGCAAAGAAAAGTTGTAGAGCTGCACAAATCTGACAATGGAGACAAGAACATCTCTCAGCAGTTCAAAATGTCAGTTTGAACAGTTAGATGAATAATGAAGAAGTTTAAAGAGACTGGAGATGTTAGGCATCAACCTGGAAGAGGACGTGTCTGTAAACTGACCCCACACACTGTGAGGAGGATGGTTGGACTGATAAAGACTCTCCAAGGATCACAGCTAGAGGTCAGAGGTCAGTTGAATCCTGTGTTCAGAAAGTCTCCCTAACCACCATCAGATGGCACCGACACCAACACCAGCTGTTTGGGAGGATAGCAGGAAAAAAGCCTCTGCGGTCGTCCACACACAAGCTAATGCTGCTACAAGCTAACGCTGCTACAGTCTGACAAACACCACTGGGACTTTCACTGGAACAAAGTCAGAGGTCAGATGAAACCAAATTAGAGCTTTTAGGTGGCCTAGCAAGAAAGAAAGCCCTAGAGATAAGCTTCTCATGCCCATTGTGAAGTCTGGTGGTGGATCTATAATCTCTATTTGATGGATTCCATCAATCCATTTATACTGGATGAAAACCTAGAAGAGGCTCTGTATGGTGGAATGGTCCCAGATCTTCTCCATGTGATCTCTGACCTCTTCACAGACTACAGAAGGAGACTCAGACTGTTAGTGGGGCGAAAGGGGCGGAGCCTAATATCAAATGCAAGGGGCTAATTATGGTGGCACAAAGATTTCAGAGAAAAATATTTCTTTCATGTTAACAATGTAATGTTTTTGGAATTTTGTTACTTGAGTTAAAGGCTGGGTTTTTAGTTTTTCAGATCATGTTCTGTTATATTGATCTGTTTACTCTTTAATGCTGTAACTCTGCAATTTCTCCATTGTGGGACTAATAAAGGTTTATCTTATCATGGGGTGAAACAAAGACGTTTTTTTGTGTCTCGCTTTAGTCGTTTTAAAAGGGTACCAATCATTCTGTATGTCCACATTTCATGTTGGATCTTTATTTTACCACTAAACTTCACTGTCACAGTTCACAAAATGTGTCGCTTTCCCACTTCCTGCTTCCTCCCTCCCAAAATCATTGTCCGGTTCCCTTGCCAACAGTTTCTGAGAGATCATTCCGGTGCACCGGTATGGAAGCTGCGGAAACGTGTCGTCAGTGATGATGTGGGAGGGGAGAGGAGCCCGGTGTGTGGAGGGATGCCCAAAGGAAGAAATGAGTGGGTTGGAGAGACTCATATAAAGAGCAGCTCGCCTGTTCAGAGACTCCACGGCGCTCCGAGAGTCAGAGCGGCGAGCAGATTGGAAAAACAGGATTTCTCCGATCGTCTCATCCAGCTGAACATTAGACAGCTCAGACCCGATCGCACATTCAGTTTCATATTTTTGCTTCATCTATGCCAAAACCTTTGGATACAGCAGATCTATCACACCTGAATTTTTACCCTCAAATCATAAATTCTACGCCACTTCTTCTCTAGAGCACGCCGTCCTCACATTTGGCGCCGCCATTGGTTCACCATGGCAACCAGCACGAACACGCTCCCGGCCCATCTGCTGCCATTGGTGATGGAGGAGTTCCCCCAGTCTCTGGCCACGGCTTGTGTCTGCAGGGCCGAACAACGTAAGCCCCGCCTCCGCTGCGTACAGTGTGGCATCATTGAAGAGGAGGAGGAGAACTGCTCCACCCTGGAGGAGGACCAAGCCCAGCGGTCTTTCTTGCAGACCGTGGAGAGCCTCAGGAGGATCACCAGATGAACTCATCCAGAGGGAGTTTGGGAATGACTGTTTGACCTATTGGCTTCTTCTTCTCAGCGGGTCAGGAGACCAGCGGCGTCACTGATGCAGACTCCGCCCACTGACAGCGTCGGTCGGCGGTGATATTTTATCTCACTGAATGAGTCGGACCCCAGAGCTGGGTCCACACGTTGAATTTGATATATTCATGTGATGAATTTCTGCATCATTTTGTGATTTCCTTCTCTTAATGTTCATACACTGCAAAAAAAGTGAACTTATGCAAACTTCAGAGTACAGTTTCTTAAAATCTGTTGTTTTGCTGCCAGTTTTTTTCTCATTTCAAGAGAATTGGATTATATTTATGAATATTTGGTTTCTTTTTAGTGTGGCTGTTTTTAAAGTGCATTGCCTCCTACTCAGATGTTACACTGCTGTATAAATATCAGATACTGTAAAACTAACAATGACATTATTGTTGAGTATTAGGCAAGTTTGTAGTTTTTCAGGTAACATTTCATTCCAGATATTTGGGCTGTTTTTTTTAAACTTCATCATTTGATTATATTTAAGAATAGTTAGCCAACATATAGAATAGCTGTTTTTGTAGTGTCTTGCCAACTACTGTACTAAGGTGTTACATTTATACAGTAGGGAAATACCCGTTAATTTGGGAGTAGACAGAATCGCCACTAGAGGGCGCTTTATGTCCAAAAGTTTTAAGGCCATCATTTCTGGACTGCTGGTCCCATTTTCTACAAATTTGGTTTATCTGAACCATCATGAAGAAATATATCTTCTACATATCAGGTTTTACACTAACAGTAAATATTTTACTCCCTTAGGGGGGAGAATTGAACTCTTCTATGAAGTTTGCTTGTACAACGCAGGAGGTTGGGGGCTTTTCGATGATATCCCCTCGTTGTCGGGGACCACAGCTTAGGACTATTTAGTTTCAAGCTGTAGTTAAAGTCGGCTCAATTATGAGACCAAAATACTTCGTTTGAGTTGTTTTTTGAGAAATGTTTGCTTAATATTTATTTCCTTTATTTTTGTTAAGGCAATGACTAAATCTGTGTGTTTAGTTCAAAAACTAAAATTCTGTCCAAGCAGAATTATCCCTCTCCATTGATAGATTTCTTCTTGAGCTCACTGTTAAACATTTTTGTTATATTTCTAGTAAGGCGACTTCTTACTAGATATGGACTTATGAGTAGTTCATGTAACGAGATAAAAACTAGGCCTTTGATTAAATATGCTTTCTCCAATCTCCTGCATCAATCCAGTTCTTCCTCGCACTGAACATTTATGTGGGTAAAACGTGTTAGAATGTTACATGAAATAGATTCAGTTATCGCATTAACAGGAAGGATCTGTGGCGGCGTCAATGACAACTCCAGGATATCCCAGACTTTTCATTAGTATTTGAAATACTCGTTAAAAAAACCAATAAATTACTAATGTATTTAAAAGGCCCGCGGTTCTCTATTCTCTATTCCACGTAAGTTTTGAAAATTCTGTCCGGGTCTCTAATATGTTTTTTGTTTTGCATTACAAGACAATCTGATATCTTGAAGAGAATATATCAACACACGGCTGTTTCAGTGAATCTTTGTTCCTTCCTCTTAGATGTTACACTCGTCCCATAAATAACAGATTCTCTGCTCATTCATTCATTCATCTATTCGTTTCTGGCCTTCTCTTTACATTTGAAGTGAGATTCAGTGAATGTTGAAAAGTTAAACACGCTCCACATCTTCAGTCGTCAGTGTCGCCTGAAGTCTCACAGTTCCTTACTGGAGGAGAATTTTCCAGGATTGTCCATGAGGTGGCACTGTTGGTACACTTTCTCTTTTTTTTTTTAACCTAAGTAGCACAAACCACTCAGCAGGGTGTTGATGCACCTCATCACTAAACTGCCTTTTTTCTGCCTCCTGGTCTGTTCTGACTAAATCAGTGATGGATTCATGCAGCACTGGTGGGTTCTGATGGTCATCTGCTTCCTTCTAATGAAACAGAACAGGTCTTTCATTTCTGTTTTCTGCATCAGTTATCACTGCGCTGATGGTGTCTTTCTTCTTTTCTAAGAACAATACGTTTGTTGTTTTTCAGAAGGCAGGGCATCTTTATAAGAAACAAAGAGCAACATTTTGAACAACCTTTGAGAAACAGAACTCAAAACACGCAGAGTAAACACGACCACAAACTACAGTCAAATACATTTACATCAATAAACTGTGCATACCTGGAAAAAGGGTCAAATATTCATAAATGAATAAAAATGGATAAATTAGTAAAAATAAGGGAATCAGAAACAGCTGTGTCGGCCTCAGTCACCTCGAGGGGGTATAGGTTGGTAGAGGGTCAGAGACATAAGGTGGTCCCATTCAGAGTTTTAAAAACAAAGAATTAAATCATAGGTAAAAAACATCGTACAGGTAGCCAGTGGAGGGAAACCAGAACAGGAAGACGTTCTCTCTTTTATGTGTTTGTTAAAGGCTGAGCAGCAGCGTGCAGACATGAGAGCGAGGTTCTGGTTCTCCATCTTGAATAAAAGCATCATCTTGTAAAAACTGGTGGATTCAGTTTTGCTTTCATTGAAATGATAAAGTTTAGGGCCATGCAGGCTTTGATATCCTCCAGACTCAGGCGGTAGTTGAAGTGAAGTACGACTACTCGCCGTACTTCAGAAGGTTTGGTTCGTTGGAGAAAGTGCCGAGGGAAAGCGAACCAAACAAGTTGAAAGAGTAACAATTTTGTAATTTCACCCCCCAATTGAACCGAATCCTGGGACCATCAGGTGTGAAAACGACCTTAAGTCAGACACTGCAGCGAATATTGAGCTTTTTGAACCAGCATCAAGGTCCAAACATGGTTTACATAATATCCCAGCAGAGGTACATGACTATTAAAAATGAATTCTCATAATAAAGAAAAGTATTTAAAGAAATTGTGTCCTATTGTAAGATTTTTATTAACTATTAATCTCGGATGACAGTTTAGACTCTTAAGAGCGGCTCATCAAGAGTCAAGTTTTCAGTTAATCCATCTCATATAAATAACTTTCCTTTGCTTGTTATTAGCTTAACTTGGGTGGGCGGCTGAAGCTCAGTGGGTGGAGCCATCATCTCAAAACCGGTTTGACGTGGGACCCTTGAGCGGGACCCTTAACTTAAATGCTTGTTTCTCGGGGCTGCAGACTGCTCCTCAGGAAGGGATCAAACGCAGAGAAATAATTCCACCATGTTGTTCTGGGTACAACTAAAATTGTGATTTCAATAGGATACATTATTAATTTGAGTATTTTGGGGGATTTCGTTTTAGGCCCATTATTGGGTTTCAGTGCAGATTTCTATGCTTGCTTTAAGAATTCTAGCGATCTAAAGGTGTTTTTTTTTTGCTTAGTTCAAACTTTCATGGAGCCTCTCTGGTGACATTGAAGAAAATACAATTATATGGTGACCACAAATTAAGGCGTGGGAACAACTTGTTATTCATGGGAACCAGTCGTGGCCATGAGATTTTTTTTAACCTTCAATGTCACCAAGGGGGTCCAAAATATTTGAATATACTTTAAGAACATTTGGCTTCTTTTAGTTTGGCGGTTTTTGTACTGAAATCTTTCAATCTTTGTTCCAACCCTCGCCTACGCTCATGAACTCTGGGTAGTGAACCATAGAATGAGGCCAATGAGCTTCTTTCTAAGGGTGGCCGGACTAACATTAAGGCGGAAGGTGAGGAGCTCAGAGTGGCGCTGCTGCTCCTTCATGTCGAAAGAAGTGATTTGAGGTGGTTCATCATTTAATCAGGACCCTCTATAGCACCTCCCTCTGGAGGTTTTTCACCCAAGTCCAACTGGGAGGAGACCCAGAACTTGCTGGATGGACTATGTATCTCATCTGGCTTGGGAACGCCTCAGGATCCTCAAGGATGAACTGGAGAGTGTTGCTGGAGAGAGGGACATCTGGAATACTCTTTTTAGCCTGCTGTCTGTGTTTGGCGTGCAGCAGAAGGAAACCCACGCAGATGAAGGCAAACTCTTCACAGAGAGACATTCCTGCTGAAAAGAACAGATAATAATGTTGAATGTACTTTTTATGTAGTGCATGCTGCCGAAGGTAGCATGCACTAGATTTAACTACCAGCCAATTTCCATCTGTAGTCCCACGGCAGGTGAGCAACAACAAAACAAACACAGTCACGTCATTAGAAAATGTGAATATAGGGGATTAAAACCTTTATATCAACGTCTATTAAGAATTGTGTCTCGTGTACTGGCTTTGATCGGCACCAATGGACACAGCAGGGATCAACGTTTCTGTATTGAGGAGTAGAGGTAGAGAAGGAGTTTAAGTTAACTGTTCAGAACAACGGGGATTGTGGAGAAGAGGTGAAGAAGCGAGTGCAGGCAGGGTGGAGTGGGTCTAGCAGAGTGTGAGGAGTTATCTGTGACAGAAGAGGAGCAGCAGGAGTGAAGGGAAAGGTTTCCAGGATGGAGGTGAGAGCAGCTCTGCTGGATGGTTCAGAGACGTTGGTTCTGACCAGAAGACAGGAGGCAGAGATGAAGATGTTCAGATGTTCTCTGGGAGTGAGGAGGATGGACAGGATTAGAAAGGAGACATCAGAGGGACAGTCCAGGTCAGACGTCCTGGAGACAAAGTCAGAGAGGACAGACTGAGATGGTTCTGACCCGTGAAGAGGAGGGATAGTGGATCTACTGGTAGAAGGATGCTGGAGATGGAGCTACAGGGAGGAGAAAAAGGGGAGGAGCAAAGAGGAGGTTTCTGGATGTGATGATACAGATGGTCCACTGTGGAGACCCAGAAAGGTTACAAACAGAAGAATTAACCCGAAGATTTCATCATCTTGGAGTTAATCTACTCAGACCTCTTTGAATGATATTTATTTATTTTCTTGTACCAGTTTACTGCCCTTACATGTCCAAGAAGGTATTTCACAATAACAACATTTGACTCAATCACAGGTTAAGTTCATAGCAGAGAGTCAGCGATTAAAAACCTCTCCAAGAATGGAGCATACTCTGTCTGAAGAAGAATCTTGGAGCAGTTTCACTCACATTGGTTCACCCTGCTGGTGCTGAACCCATTTCTGTTACGCCGGGCCTTGATATTTCTCCAGGCAGCCTTTGAGGGGGAATCGTCATGATTTTGGCTCCTGCTGCTGAAACCTCTCAGTAATGTCTCTCCATGTTTGTCATGTCGTCTCAGTCGTTTGGGACTTTCTCACATTTTATATGGGTTTGAATGGATATTCCAACCGGAGTTTTCATGTGGTGCTGTGCAGTTTATCTCTTCCTCAGAGAGGACTGAAGGGTAATGTTTTCACTCACGAGAGAGGTTAAAGTTGGTGATTCTTCTTTTGGATCTTGGCTATGGCTCTATAGTCACCTGCATCAACGGGCCCTCGGGATCTCAAGTTCGCGATTGAAGCAGGATTTCTCATGGAGTCAAGCTGAATATCTACAGAGGAAAAGCGAGTAGGATAAAGAGATACATGCTAGTCGCACGATGAACAGTGAGCCAGGTTTAGGGTGCCACTTTAATCAGGGATCGTGGAAGAAGAGGTCCCGGCTTCAGGAGTAGAATCCAATCATGTAGTGGGGACCCAACAGTCTGTTCAACGGATGCCAGCTTCAATAAAAAGGGCCCGACAAACGGGACTCGCTGGCTATACATAAAGAAATAATCAAGCTCTCTTAGGGGATGTTTGAAGTGGTCTGTGGGCTCCTCTGGTGGCCTCAGGGCCCCCAAGCAGCCAGCCTCACACCAACTGTATTTTTCACAATAACCAGCCCCAAGACGGACACAAAAGCGAAATAAAGGCAGTAAAACCAAATTGCTCCAAGTTTAATCCTGTAGTGACGGATAGCACAGAGGAAAAATTAATTCTTCTCATATTTATTCATACAACTTTTTTTTAATTATTATAAAATGCTGTATCTTAATTATGTTCTAATATTAAATATAAAATAGTACAAAGTTGAAGAATATGTATTGTTTGATTCATATAATGGGGTTAACAAAGCATTGTTTACAAAAACACAATAAACTCAACTAGGTCTACACGAAGTGCCAAATCCCCTGCGTCGTGCAGGTAGTCCAATCGATTGAACTGCTTTAATTAAATGTAAACTTGTTTCCACAGTATTCTTTTCATAAAAAGAAAAGGTGGGTAAAATACTTACTGTTAGAGCGACATATGATAGATGTCCTTGAGTGAATACACATGCCTAAACCATTGTGAAAACATTATTTCCCAACAATTTTACACACACACACACACACACACACACACACACACACACGCGCGCACACACACGCGCGCACACACACACACTCACAAACACACACACACACACACTCACAAACACACACACACACACTCACACACACACACACACACACACACACACACACACACACACACACACACGCGCGCGCGCACACACACACACACACACACACACACACACACACAGATATATATATTTTTTTAAAGTTCCCCACAGAGATTGAAATATTAACTACTAAAGTAAAACACCTTCTGAAGTTAATTCATATGCACCGAGGCTGGAATGAAACGGACCAACGGTCAAGAATTTATGTCCAAAACTAATCGAGATAAAGCTCCCTTTAGTGTCGGAAATATACAACCGACCTTCCTCAAAATCAATCCAGTTCTTCTTTTTACCAAGGTCTATGCGGGTATTACATTTTGAAATGATTGGTGAAACAGTCTGATATGTGTTCCGGGGAACAGCGTTTACCATAAAAAAGCTGCCCCAACTGAGTTAATTATGAACTACTAGAGTAAGGTAGGATATTTACAAAAGATCTCCTCAAGTGGATTTTTATGCACCAAAATCATGACTAAACCGGATCACGGATAAACAAATTTTGTCGGAAAAAGGCCCCCTAGGTCTAGGTATGCTGCCAGGCTGGCTGTTTGTCTCTACGTGTCGGGTAGAGGCACTGGAATAATCCCAGTATAAAACCAGACTCACTTGATCCATGTGGGAGAGTCAGAGGAGGCTCGACACAGAATACTTCACGCTCCCCAGGCCTAGCTTTGAACTTTTTCTTTTTCTCTACAACTCTGCAGGCACCATCGTTCCCTCACACCTTCATGCTTATAACACTGATTTACTGACTGCCACACTTCTTTGATTTTTTGTTAATGTCTATGATCAAAGTTTGGTATAAAGTAAATCATTTTTTATTCTGGCTTCAACCGCTGGCGTCATTGAGCCGGTCACCACAACTGTTGTTTTTTTAAATATGTCCCCCTATTGAGTAAAAATATTAACAATTAAAGTGAAACACAATGTTTAGGCTATAAGTTTTTACTTAATAGGACCAACAGTTGAGGAATATTTGCAGAGAACTTTTGGAGATAAAGCTCCCACTAGTGTCTGTACAGCTGACCTTTCCCAAATTCAACCCAGTTCTTCCTCACACTAAGGTCTTTGTGGGTATAAATTTTGAAAAGGATTCATGAAATAGTTTGAGTTATCGCGCTAACACTAAGAATCTGCGGGGGACGTGGTTGATGCAGACGCAATGACGATTCCTTAATATCCTAGACTTTTCAGGGAATTAAATATAGCCTTTACTTAAAGTATTAGAGAACAAGCAATCAAGAACCGCTGGGGAAATGCGTAGACTGTGTGCTTGAATGTTGCATGGCCTCTCTGTGGACTCAACATGTTCCAGCTACCTCCGCTGCATTGCTGCTTAATTTATCCTGGATTTAATTATGGAATTACTCGTTTTTGAGCTCATTCTAAAATTAATAGCTGGGGCTGGAATGGTTTAGCACATAATTCCCCTTAAACTTGCTGCTACTGTTGTTTTGAGAGGATTTCCTTTTCGTTCAGTCTAAACTCGTTTACAGAGAAAAAACTGTACACGGGTTTGGGGTTTGCAGCCATAAACGCAGCCGTGGCTGAAGCCCACTAAAATAATTAATATGTGCCTTGTGGGAAAGGGATTGTGCTTTACCAACACAAATTAGGGAGTTACATTCATTATTGATCCACACTCATGTTCAGTAACCAGTACAGAATTATCTACACTTGCCGGAGCTATTTTTCATATCATAATTAGACTGAACTGCTGAGCTCCTGTTCTTCCTACTTAATTCATCAACCAAACAATCATTGCCACTTATTTCCATGAAGACCCATCGATCATTATCTGTTCAGCAGCACACTGTATATATGGCTGCTAGTTCTATGTGTGATGGTGTTGCTCACACTGTGTATATCCTATTATGTTTGCGTGTGAAAACTAGGCCTATGCTGTAGTCGCCGAAAAGCCCCCAATCCCATGCGTTGTATAAGCATCCCCCCTGATCAAACGCCTTAAATTAAATGTGAAGTTATGTCTGAAATACTGTTTACCAAAAGAAAGCGCCCCTTGTGAGTAAAAAATGAACTTTTAGAGTAAATTTGGTACACAAGATCGATCCCATCGAGCTGATTCATATGCAAAGTCAGACAAAAACAGATCAACAATTTTGGAGGCTATTGCTGAAAAACAGTGTAATTCGTAAAAAATCAACTTAGAGAGTAGTAATAATTATACCAGATAGATCTCCTTGACTCAATTGATATGCACCAAATTTGGACTAACGGGACCAACGGTTGAGAGATGACTTATGGAGATGAAGCTCCCCCTAGAGGCAGAAATATAAAAGTGACCTTTCCAGTTCTTTCTTACACCCACAAGTCGGTGGGCGAACAAACATTTTAAATGATCCATGACCTAGTTTTGGGTTATTGCGTTAACACGAAGGATCTGCTGTGACGGATATATTAATAATGTTGTTTATTGTCTCTTTGCTGTACACAGTACAAGCTTGTGAAACTTGTTCCCTGCATATGATTCACCTCAAAAGAGCAGTGGGTGGAGCCTGTGAAACACTCAGGGAAACCTTTTAGTTTTACGGTGCTGAAAGACTCTACATGTAGACTACAGTGGCAGTCTGGGGATTGAACCAATGACCCTCCAATAGGGGGGTGGGATCGCCACTCTTATTTTCTCAGATAAACCCTCCCTTATCTTTGAGTGTTTTAAAATGCTATATTTAATACACAAACTAATTTTTGCTTCTACGTTAACATTTAATTTTTTTTGCAAAAACTCTCCTTCACCCCAGCATCCACCTGGATGGTTTGACGGACAATCACAATGATTGATGTAACAGCTGCTGAAAAAGAACCCTCTTCATGCAAGTAATTCTGTGCTGATATTCTGATTGGTTTGTGAAACACACTTTGTTTTTTATATACACAGCAGCGTAACATGTAGAAGCTACAGAGGGAGGAAGTTGTTAAGTCACAGAGAAGATCTGGGAAAGAAGAGGAGACAATGTGTAAGCAGCTCTCTGGATTCTGCTCAAGAAACAGATCTACGGATGAGATGATTGCATTGAGAGAGCTGATGGAGAAGTCTAGAGAAGGTCGGAAGGAGCTGATAGAGAAGGTCAGAAGGAGCTGATGGAGAAGTCTAGAGAAGGTCAGAAGGAGCTGATAGAGAAGGTCAGAAGGAGCTGATGGAGAAGTCTAGAGAAGGTCAGAAGGAGCTGATGGAGAAGTCTAGAGAAGGTCGGAAGGAGCTGATAGAGAAGGTCAGAAGGAGCTGATGGAGAAGTCTAGAGAAGGTCAGAAGGAGCTGATGGAGAAGTCTAGAGAAGGTCAGAAGGAGCTGATAGAGAAGGTCAGAAGGAGCTGCATTGTATCTTTGTGGATTTAGAGTAAGTGTAGGACAGAGTGCAGTAAGAGGAATTGTGGGATTGCAAGAGGAAGTCTGGAGTGACAGGAAGTGTGTTAGAGTGGTCCAGGAGCAGCATGACAGCAGTGAGTCGTCTCGTTTGAGAGACTTACGGGTTCAAGGAGGAGGTGGGACTGCACCAAGGACCAGTTCTGAGCATCTTTTGGTGTACAATCTTGATGGACAGGCTGACAGATGAGGTCAGGCATGAGCCCCCGTGGACTGTGATGTTGGAGGAGGACATAGTGATCTGTAGTGAGAGCAGATGATTCGCTTGGCGACCCCTAAAGGGAACAGCCCAAAGAAAAATAAGTCCAGCAGGATCCAAAAACATCCTGCAGCATCCAACAGCATCCAGCAGGATCCAAAAACATCCCACAGCATCCATAAACATCCAGCAGCATTATTGCCAGTAGAAGTATTAGTTGGATGTATGTGTAACCCGACTCGTGCTCTAGGCTCTGGGCAAACCCTGGGACTCTGTGTTGTGTTTTTAGTTGTTATTTGTGGGTTTCGTGTGGAGGTAAGGAAGAACTGGACACAGGGGTTCGGGATTGTGTTTGATCACATGAGCACTTTATTGGCTCAAACGAAAGCTCCTGGTACAGCTATCACGACTTTATGTGGGAACAACAGTAAACATTGTAACAAGATGGCGCCCCCCCTGGGATAAGTTATCCTGTACTACAGTGTATTGTAAGGGACAATTTTTCAATAATACCCAAAGGCAATAAATGCGCAGCAGCTCCACCTAAAGGCTTAATCAGGCTACTGCCCTACGTATGCATAAAGAATTTCCATGTTCAAAAACATTGCTCCAAAGTCGGGTATTACCTGTTATGCTATTCTTTCCCCCTCCTTGTCCAACATCAAATAGTTTCATTTAATATTTCTAACTACCAACGCCATGAATCCAAATGAAGTCATGACTTCTGCTTCAACATGCAAGAAAAACAATATAGTTTGAATCCCCAAATAAGGTAAAATCACAGTTATCTGAAACCGGATGACATTTCTTTGATTGGTTGAATTTTCTTATTTGATGTTGAAATCAAAGAGGTGCTCCTCAGTCGGACCGATTAGCAAATTAATTTGATTTTAGAAGAGAAATCCACAGTGGCAAAACATATATTTCCATTTTAAAAGTAAACTTTCCGGCAGCATTGATACCCGGCTGTTCATGAAAAATTCATGATATAGATTTAGCTTAAGGAAGGACAGGAAGTTATTCCAGTTCATGGCACAAAGGCCATTTATTCAAGGAGCGGACAGACAGTTTAAAACCATCATCTGGTAGCTGCATTGATTAGATGCTGTAGGAACTTTCTGATTTGACCCAGCTGTGACTGTAATTAATAAAAGAAAAACTTTAGCAGTGGAGAGCAGATGGAGAGAAAAGGCTCAATCAGTCACAATCGAGCAGAGAGAAAAAGTCCACTGCCGTACAGCCAGTCAGACGTGAAACCTGAGAGTCTGCTTTGAGATAAAGTTGGAGGTGCGTCAGCAGCTCTTTGTTGTTCTCAGACAGAAAGGATGTTTGAGCTCATCCCTTCAGAGCTAGACCTACTCTTCTTCTAGAATAACTGTCCGAGCAGCATCAAGATCATTTGTTGTTACATTTGGACGAGCCTTCAGGTTGTTTTTGGTTATTGATGACTTTCTCCTCACAACTCTTCATTGATGATATTTCAGCTGAGTCTCTTTCAAACAGTGGAGCCACGGACCTTCATCATGAACTTTTTTCAGGAATTTTGGAATGTGGTCCAATCCTTTGAAGGTTCACTATTGGTCCAAGTCTCCTCCATGTGTAGATAATGTATCTCTATTTGGATGGATCTTATTATTATATTCTCAAAATAAATCTTTTTCTCTAAAACATGTGAGCCACAATTAAAGTCATCATGCATTTAAGATTAAGATCATTGTCCTGCTGGAAGGTCCAACCACGGCCTACTTTAAGGTTCCTGACAGGCTTTTAGGTCTTCATCCAGTATCTGCTGGTGTTTGATGGAGTCCATGGAACCATGTCTTTAACAAGATGTCCAGAACCTTTGGAAGAAAAACAGCCCCACAGTATCAGAGATCCACCACCAGACTTCACAACGGGTAGGGGGGGCTTTTCTCTGCGGCTTCCTTTCTTTCAGCTTGTGTTGTGTGTAGGGTTCCCTCATTAGTGGAAGCAAATAAAAAAAAAAGGGGGACCAAAACACACTAAACGAAACCTCCTGCAATCCATAACTTCAGAGTGAGAGGAAAGACGCGAGCATTAAATTAGTGTGAACAGAATGAGTAAGCTTTGACGCTTAGACCCAGCAGGAAGGAGATCCTTAAAAGAAGTGGTGTGATAATCAGGTAATTCAAATATGAAACTGTTGTTCCTGTGCTCCACTGGTGATGAGGAGTGAAGTGTTGGGGTGGCTGTGAAACTGAAAATAATGATCAGCAGGTTTAATTGGTGTGTGAAGGAGTTCTAGGGCCACCTTTGAAAGATAAAAAAATCTAAAATTACCAGATCAAAGTTGTATTTTTATGAGAATTAAGTTGTAATTTGAAGCCTGGCGAGAGGGACGTTGTGCCATATAGCCTTGTTCTCTTATTCTTCTTAAGTGAAGTGCTCTGCCGCCGCATCCCCTGTTCCCTCCACTTCAGCGTTTCAGTTCAGCCCACTGAGTTCCCAGCTCCAACCCCAAATGAACATCAAAGGTATCAAATGCGGCAATAGCCATATTGTGACGTCACTACTCCAAACGTCTTATTATTTTATTTTATCAGATTTGAAATGCTCACGAAACTTAACATCACCTTGATATAATTACCTCTGGATATGCCAAAACCAACCTCTTGGTAAAAGTTTATGTAAATCCATCCTGTAGGCTTTTTTTTTTTTTTATCTCAATCCTGCTCACGAACAGACAAACACACACAAGAAGACATATCCTCCCTGGCGAAAGTAACAAGGGGGGGGGGGAGCCACAACTCTAGGAAATTAATGTTCTGGAACTTTTAACATTGATTGCATTTCAAGATCATATAAAAACTTGTCTTAATCTGGAGTTCAGCTTCCTTTGAACTGATTGACGCCCACAGATGAAGCTCTAGCTAAAGATGACCACCTTGCACACTCGGGTCACAGTCATCCCTCATACCATTGTGTTTCCCCTGATTGTGCATGCATATTACGAATATTCAGAAATCATTATTATATATTAAACTGGTATGTATGATTAATACTTTTGCATCCATACTTTGAGTTTATATATTTCCCATTGGTGCACTAGTTTTGATGGAGGTGACTGTGAAGTCATTACCGACATAATGGATGGTCTCCGTCCATTATGTCGGTAATGAATAAAATGGACTGGTATACACGGAGTGCTAAGACTATGTTCCCGAGAGATACTGAATCCCTTGATTCCAAATTCCACATACCCATTACCTCAGCAAATTAGCAAGTTTGTAAATAGAAAGCCTTTACAGCTTGAAAGTGATGACACAGTTCTGTTGTAATATAATACTCCACCCAGCGTGCTTTAATGACGGAGCGGTGATGAGAGCGTTTATTTGTGCGTTCACGCTATGTGCAGGTCACAGTTAACAACACTTAGCCGTGTTACTTAATGTTATTGTGACTGGATTGGCTTCAAGTATTTGCGATCGTGCAGCGTTTGTCTCTAGGGAGTAACATAGTACATGTCAATGACTGTTTTCCCAATTTAAGCCTCTTAACAGATTGGAATTGTGTGCTGCACGTCTTTATTAAGCTCATTTAATTGTATTGTTTATTGTGGCTTCATGCCTCTATTCCCTTAACCACACAATTCATGCTAGTCTTGCAACTTTAACAACCTTCAGAGATCGGGAGTTTTATCATAACTAAATGCTGTATGAGTTGAAAATGGAGCTTTAAAAGCCAGTAAACTCAGCTTCTGGCAAAGTAGCTGCTGACTCACTGATGCTGTCATACCCATCCAGATAAATGATGGTTATTATGCACACTGCCCTCCAGAATTATGGGCACTCTTTAAAAATTGATCAAATGAGATGCAAATAAATGTCTGTATTGTCTAAACCTATGACCTTTAATCTAACATCCAACTGAAGTTACACGGGTAAAAAAAAAACTACATTCTTAACAGAAAAAATAAATGTTTACCCCAATTATTGACACCCAGCTCCGCCACTTTTTGCAAACAGCAGTCTCCTTCTTTAGTTTGTGATGAGGTTAGAGAACACCTGTATTTAATTTTCCCCGAATGAATGAATGAATGAATGAATGAGTGAGTGAGTGAGTGAGTGAATGAATGAATGAATGAATGAATGAATGAATGAATGAAAACTCTAAATCACTACAAGGTATGAAAGCAAGTGTGAATGGTTGTTTATCTATATACATCAGTCCTGTAAGGAAGTGGCAAGTTTTCCAGGGTAAACCACTTTTCTTGCACAGTGTCAGCTGGGTTAGGCTCCAGCAGCCCCACAGTCCTGCACAGGATAAGCAGCTACACAAAATACATAGATGGAACTCTGGATTCTCCCCCGCTAAGTTAATTTTTTTATCTACGCATTTAAGATCAAAGTAGGATGGCACCGCTGCCTCACAGCAAGAAGGTTCTAGGCTCAAATCAATCAAACAATCAATCATTATTTATATAGCGCCAATTCACAACAACAGTTTTCTCAAGGTGTTTTCCAAAAAGAGCAGGTCTAGAACAAACTCTTTATATAATTATCTAAAGAGACCCAACAAATTCCTCCGTGATCAGCACTTGGCGACAATGGCGAGAAAAAACTGCCTTTTAACGGTCAGAAACCTCGAGCAGATCCAATAATCACGGTGGACGGCCTACTGCCATGACCGGTCGGGGTTGAATCCACTAAGAAACTTCTTATGTGGAGTTGGCATGTTTTCCATGTGCCACGCATCCCGCCTCAGGTCATCTGGGATAGGCTTCAGTCCTCCTGCGACGTTGTACAGGACAAGCAGTTACAGAAAATGAATGGATGGATCATTAACTGAGCCTTTTGTTCAAATAAAAAAATAGCATCGCAACAAATCGCAATCTCTTTCTTGGGGAGACATTTCTAAGCCTCACTGACTCTAAAAGGATTGTTGTTGTGAGCACAAGCACATGATTGGACCACCCAAAGCTCAGTGACGTTAGCTTGTTGGCAGGACAAATGATAATTCTCTAAGAGCCCTTTGATTAGTTTTAAACATTGAGGACACTCTGACCCCCGACTCCGACAGATTGACCTTCAAACAAACTGGAAAAATATATTGCTTGTCATTGTCTTGTAAAACACTCCTCATGAATTCTCTGATCTGAATAATCCACTAGCAGCGAGTACGTATTTCTTTCTCCTGGTTTGAGAAGGCACCGACAATCACAACCATTGATCGTACAATCTCTTTGTGATTTGCCAAAGACTATAGTTAGCATCTAATTAAGCATGGGCACAAAGACCACTTCATCAAACCTGATTATGGTTTGGTGTGAAATAAGTGCTACCAAGAAGATGGAGCACCATCAGCTGCACAATGACCTAAATCTCAGGGAGCTGGTCTCACTGGATGCACTTGAAGGCATCTTAAACGACTTAGATTCAGGCGCATCTGGCACTACTTTACTTGATAGATTAATAAAAGCCCAGTTTGATCCCTGATGATGATTTAATGTGACAAATATGTTGATATTTAAATTACTTCTAATTTGTGAATCTATTTGTACAATGCCCCCCAGAGTATTAAGCAGCCTTTAAAAAAAAAGAAACAAAATTGAATGAAATTTTTCTCTTCTTATTTTCTATACCCATGATCTTTGATTCAAATTATTTCTAATTATTTTAAGTACTAAAATTAGAAAAAAAAAGACCAATGCATTCAAACAAACATAAAACTAATTTAAACTTTTTTTTCTCGTCAAAATGTGTTTGTGGGTTTGTTTGAGCAGGAACTCTGAAGTGGAAACACTAACTGTTTCTAACAGGCCTGATTCTCTCTGAGGTTCTTCACGATGATGAAGACCAGACAACACAGCCATGAGGAGCAAAGAAAAGTTGTAGAGCTGCACAAATCTGAACAATGGCAACAAGAACATCTCTCAAACACCACAAGGACTTTCACAGGAACAAGGTCAGAGGTCAGATGAGACCAAAATAGGCCTTTTGGCTACAAACATCTAAGATGGGTGTGGCCTAGCAAAAAGAGAAAATCTTTAAATACCCACTGTGAAGTCTGGCGGTGGATCTCTGATGCCATTGGGCAGTTTTTCTTCAAAAGGTTCTGGACATCTTGTTAAAGACATGGTTCCATGGACTCCATCAAACACCAGCAGATACTGGATGAAGACCTAAAAGCCTGTCAGGAACCTTAAAGTGGGTCGTGGTTGGACCTTCCAGCAGGACAATGTTCTGAAGATCACCTCAACATCAACCCAAGAATGGTTCAGAGGTCACAGAATAAAGGTTCTGACATGGCCATCCCAGTCACCTGACCCAAACCCACCAGAACATCTGTGGGATGTGCTGCAGAGGAGAGTCCACCAGAATGGACCTGAGAACCTGAAGGAGGTGGAGAGGTTCTGTATGGAGGAATGGTCTCAGATCTTCTCCATGTGTCCTCAGACCTCCTCACAGACTACCGAAGGAGACTCACGTAGTTCTTGGTGGTTAGACGCGGCGGAGCTAAATATTAAATCCAGGGTGCCAAAATATTGCGGCACATAATTTTCTGACAAAAAATATATGTTTTATATTAAGAATGTTATGTTTTTTCATGTAAGTTGAATTTTTTTTTAACATCTCTCTATAATGCAAAAGCAAATCATCAGAAATACTTTTTGTTGTTTATTATAGGCAGTCAGTGAATAAAGGAGGCATTTTGTTCAGACTTGGTAATAACAACTCATTTCCCTAGAAGAAAGAGTCCAATGTGTTCAAATCAGGGCAGATAGAAGATGCATGTTTACATGCTTTTTTTCAGAATGACAATGAATCAAAGTTCCAGCTTGGCCTCCATCACTCAGAAGTCCAGCAGTGGTGGACTCAGTGCATGAAGAGAGGCGCTGCCTGTCGACCACACATCGTACCGAATAAGTACTTCTCATTCCAAGTGAAATTTGATTCCTCTGAACGGTGGAAGAAAATACCTTTCGGAATAATGATTGGAAAGTCAAACCTCAGCGTGTAAGCGGTGCAACAGAATAATTCCTGGTCTGCTAGTGCCCGGATCCATGACTTATGTGCACAATGATGATGATGATGACGGTACAAAATGATCCAGACCACAGCAGAGAGACTAAAGAAACACATCTAGGAGAAACTGACAGAGGTCGTGATAGATGGGAGCTGTGAAAAAATTTGAAACCACTAGAAAACCTTGAATACGCCTGTTATTAGCATAAATCCCACACAAACAAAATTGGGTCAGAGCCACAAACATCCTTTTTTTATGGAGTAGTGAATGAAGTAATTGAAGAAGAGGAAAAAAATGGTTTAGGTCTACCGCTGGTGAAGGCTTCTGACCGTGAAGATAGATGGCTGGTGAAAATCTCTGACCGTGGAGGAAGACCGCTGGTGAACGTCTCTGACCGTGGAGGAAGACCGCTGGTGAACGTCTCTGATCGTGGAGGAAGACCGCTGGTGAACGTCTCTGACCGTGGAGGAAGACCGCTGGTGAACGTCTCTGACCGTGGAGGAAGACCGCTGGTGAACGTCTCTGACCGTGGAGGAAGACCGCTGGTGAACGTCTCTGATCGTGGAGGAAGACCGCTGGTGAACGTCTCTGATCGTGGAGGAAGACCGCTGGTGAAAGTCTCTGATCGTGGAGGAAGACCGCTGGTGAAAGTCTCTGATCGTGGAGGAAGACCGCTGGTGAAGGGGAAGAATAAGGTGGATCTGGGTATTCAGGTTAAATTGTCTGTTGGGGAGTTTCTACTTTATCGTTAAGTCGGATGATGCTGATGTTATCGGAACATTTCTGGTGCTTTCACCACACAACACAGCCTGACTAATAACTAGTGGGACCTGAGAAGATAAGTTCAAGCTCACAAAAGCCTCCAATGTGGCTTCACAAAACCAACTGTACAAAGAGTAGTGGGCCGACTCCCTCTGCAGGGATGTCAGACACTGATCTCCAGTTATCAGAAATGTTTGGTTGTGGCAGCTGAAGGTGGAACATCTAGATATGCAAGAATTCATTGTGAATAAATTCTCTTCCTGGTGATTAAGCTATTGAATAATGTTAATCAGATAATACGGACTATTCAAATTTTGTAGTTTGTGTTAACTCAGGTTGTTTAGTGTTAGATTTAGTTTGAAGATGGAATAAAGTCCAGTCTGTTACGCCTCTAAGGGAAAACTCCAAAGCCCTCACCTTTAAACACATGGCCCACACCTCCCTTAGGTGCAGAGTTGATCCATGGTCTTCTGCACTACCAGTAACTTTCACAGAGAGGGACTGGATCGCCAGCCCTCTCGCTCAATTCTAGCTGCTTCAAACAGAAAACTACGTAGCAGAATTTACAATTTACAATGAACCAAAAGACAACAGAATTTAGGAACAAACTAACAACAAATAAAAACTGAATAACTATCAGGGTATCTCCAGGTTTCATGTAGTCAAATTTAAGACTTTTTAACACCTTTTTAAGACCATTACGAATGGACTTTAAGACCCATTTCAAATCTGTATAAGAACACTATAAACGCAATTTAAGACCATTTAAGACTATTCCACGTTGATACTGGCAAGAAAGTGTTTAGAATATGAATAACAGAACTCTACATTACCTACAAAGTAAATCGATTTATTCAGTGAAACGTTCCTTCCAGCAGTTTTTCCCGTGTTCCAAAGTCCATCAATGTCGTCACTGTTTGTTTATGACTGATGGTTTGTAACGGTTTGTAAAACCCCTCAGCCTTTAGCGTTGGTGCAGCTCCAAGCGCTGTCCGGAGGTGGATTGGTGTTTTGCTCTAGATCCAGACATGGAATAAAACGCATTGATTGCAGGCGTTTGATGCTGGTTGTTTAAAATCGTTTTATGCTTTTCTGATTAGGCACGCGACTCCAGAGAAGCGTTGCCCGATGTTCCAATTTTTTGATTTTTCCTGCATAAGTTGCAGCAGGCTTCAAAAAGGTTTCCAGTCACCGGTTTCAACCACAACCAACCATAAATACACTGTTCTCTAACCATAGGTTATTGAAGTTGCATTTAGCCATTCTCCTGGTTTAATTACTGTGACTTACAGTTTGAGGAAAAAAATGTCTGCATCGTTAGCCTTATTCTGCGCAACGTTTCTCAACAAAACACCAGCACACCACACACACCTTGACTGCACATCGATGGGGGTGCCTAGACCAATTCTATCCGGGGGGAACAGTCCTTGCATTTTGGTTCCGTCTAAAACAGAATTAAGCGCCGTAACAAACCGTAAATGATCAACTGATCATTATAGTTTTGTTGCGGCAAGCAGAAAGTCGAAATCTTTAAAAGCAACACAATGAATTTATTTTATTAAATGAAAGAAACATTAATTCATTTTAAGACCTGCCAGAGTATTTTTTAAGACGTTTCATTAAAATTTACTTTTTTTAAGGCCTTAAATTCAGGTAATTGAATTTTTTGGACTTTTAAAGACCCCCCGGCTACCCTGCATATATAAACAAACTGGGCATATTCTATCGCAGGAGTAGAGATTAATTATATTCTCAAAAAGTCGGGGATATTATGGAATCATCAGCCCCACACAGATACTTCGTGTTAACACGATAACTCAAACAATATCGTGGATCATTTTTCAAATTTCTTAGCGGCAAAGACCTTAGTGCAAGGAAGAATTGGATTGATTTTGGGAAACGCTAGTTGTACATTACTTGCACCTGCGGGAGCTTTATCTCTGAAATCACAGTTTCTGGGCAAATATCTCTCAATCTTTTATTTGAGTTCAAATTTGGTGCATATGAACAGACTTACTGTAAAAGTGAAATTTTGGAATAAATAGTTTTATTATTATTGCACATTGAAATTTTTTCTTGTGTGGTGTTAAAATAAACGCCTATACACATTCATAATAATATTTAAAAAATGATTCAGTGAAGCATCAGCATAACTGCACTATTGCCCTTGTAAAAAAAAACAACCCGCTCCATCGGTCGGGGTTGTGGACTGGCTATAAGCTACTGAGCTGACTTCCTGGTCAGTGAGATTCCAGTACCCACTGTCACCTCTCTGGAATGTCTTGCGTTCTCTTTGGCTGGATCCCCTCACCTCCAGGTTGTCCTCATTTACCGCCCCCCCCCAAAGCCTCCACAACATTTCTGTTCAGAGCTTTCAGAGCTACTCACCACGGTCTGCTCCAGGTCTCCATCTACACTCCTAATCGGCGATATCAACCAACGCGGTTCTTCCATGTGGACTCCCCCAACTGCACCTTTGCCTCTGACTTCCTCTCACTACTGGACCGTTTCAATATATCACAGCATGTCCAAACTCCCATCCATGCTAAAAGGTAAAACTTTGGACCTGGTTTGCTCCACTGGCACATCTCCTTCACACCTGCAGTGCCTGGACGTTGCCATCTCTGACCATCGTGCCGTCCTTTTCACTATTCCTGTACCTCAGCCCAGGCATCGCACTAAACGCTCATTCGCTTTCAGGAAAATCAAGGCAGTGAGCCCACCAGCCCTGTCAAACTTGTTAAACACCCATCTGGACTCCGATCCCCCTGGCACACCGGTTGATGGACTGGTAACCCACTACAAAACTACTCTTTCCCTCTGCCTGGATTCTCTCGCCCCCCTCAAAGACCATATCCAGTCCTAAAAGGAAGCTCTCTAACTCACCAAATCACTGCACAACTCAACTCTCATCAGAAACCAGCAAAAACACTCAAGGCTGCTGTTCTCCACCATAAACCGCCAACTCCGCCCCATCCGCCCCATCCACCCCATCCACCCCACTGACCCTCGGGGTGCCTCTGACCGCAGTGCCAAGTTTCGGGATTTTTTCCAGGCCAAAGTGGATTCCATCTAACCCTAACAGCACAGAGATGATGCTAATAAAGGAGAGTTTAAAAAAAAAGTGTTTTTCAGACGTTTCTGCACAGATGACATTATACCTAAAAGACAACATCACATACAAGGGCTGATATCAACTAAAAATAATAATAAAAAAGGGATGAAAGTTTATTACTTGTGTTGATTTACGGACCAGAAGCTAGTGGTACGAGTGATTCTTAGGTAGAAATATGAAAATAGAGATGTATTGAACTTTACCAACTGGAAGATTTATTGAACAATTGCAATTGGCAACTACTAAATACATTGAAACAAAAATAGGGCTCTTTTGAATATAGAAATTAAATAAAAACACATTTAATGTTGTAGCTTTTAAGTTCTGAGTTCCTTCAGGTATATCTTTGTTAGTAGGATTCCCCTTTCTAGACTTAGATTTAGGCAGTCTTTATTTGTCATTCAAATTTACACCATACAGTGATCATCGGAACAAAATTACGTAGCATTGGCTCGGAAAACACTTTCAAAGAAATATGGCAGCAACATGTGTTGCTGCCATATTTAATAGGAATACAGTGCAAACACGTGTGTTGTAAAGACGTGTGTTGTAAAGACGTGTGTTGTAAACACGTGTGTTGTAAAGACGTGTGTTGTAAAGACGTGTGTTGTAAAGACGTGTGTTGTAAAGACGTGTGTTGTAAACACGTGTGTTGTAAAGACGTGTGTTGTAAAGACGTGTGTTGTAAAGACGTGTGTTGTAAAGACGTGTGTTGTAAACACGTGTGTTGTAAAGACGTGTGTTGTAAAGACGTGTGTTGTAAACACGTGTGTTGTAAACAGTTTTATGGAACAGTCCTGTGTAGTGTGTAAGGGTGAGTATGTATATGTGAGGATATTATTTAGAGTTCTACATTCTTATGGCTTACAGAAAGAAGCTGGGGTTGACTACGGAACCTCTTTCAAGAGGCCAACAGCGAAAACAGTCTATGGTGGGGGTGGGAGGGGGGGGGGGGGGGGGGGGGGGGGTCTCTGTGTTTTGTTGCCATGACCTGGATGGGTGGAATTGAAGACCCAATGATTTTCTCCGCTGTCCTTTAATTGTGTTTCTTGTTTATGTGTGTCTATAATGTCACTATTACCACTACTACGAGAGTAGGAAACGTTGTGTTAGAATGTTTGTTCCCTATCTGGAAATCCTCTGGTTGAATCCACAGAGAAGGTGGAAATACGTATCCTCAGAAAGTTCTCACTGGGTTTGGCTGGCCATCGGGTTTGGAAGTAGTTTGATCCAAGCATCTAATCCAGTCCATCCAGAAAAAAAAAAACAGTCAGCACACATAAGAACAGAACAAATCAATATAAATCCTAACACAGTGCTTTTAAATCTATTTAAATGAGATCTCATCAAATTTCTAGTAAAACAGGCTTTAAACTGCTTTTACCTGATTGTATTTTATGCAATGGGGCAGTTTCTTCTGTGTTTAATTGTAAATCAATCATTTCACACTGTTTAGTCAAGAAATAAATCATCATTTCTTCTTAAATCCAATTCCTTAAACAAGACTCCACTTATATATTATAACCTCTTAGGAAAGTAAACCAACAAATCAGTTTTGACATACACTTTAACTTATATTTAAATGAATTCATCAGATAGATAATACATGAGAACACAGTATTTAAACATTTAGTACATCATTACATACTCCCTGCCGGTTTACTTTGATATTAGCTCACATAAACAGGCATGACTCAGCTAACTAGCATGAGCTAGCATAGAGCACGTCATTAGCTTATGTGGCTAATCAACTCCTTGAGCATCAATTAAGGTTTCAAACACCGTCAAACCGGCGCGGAAAAGGCAGAACACTTCGCCAACCGATGTTGTAGGTCCTTGCTACACCTCAACGCTTAATTTGGGTCACTATGAATACGTTTAACCTACTTTCTATCACTTAATTTCTCACGTTTTACGTTATCGCTCCTCCTCGCCTCCTCTCTGTATCAGCAGGTACCTGCGCGGAGCAGGATGCGCAGTAGCACAACCACCCTGCTGAAGCAGGTGGTTAACTCTTTAGTTCCCACACTAAATCAATGAGGATCACAGATACAATAAAAGAAAATAAGGGGGAAAAAAAGTGAGTAAAGACAGGTCAATGATGACTATGTCATTATCTGTGAGGTATTCAGTCTTATTTCAGATGTTCCCTTTCGAGGTCACCGAAGTGAATCACCTGTTTCCATCCATAGGTCGGTACCCTGCTGGATGACCGTACCTGTGACGGGATTTCTTAACCGGGACCCAACCTATCTCTCTATTTGGAAATCTGTTTCGTATTCCACATATGGATCTGGCATAGGTTTTACGCCGGATGGCCTTCTTGACGCAACCTTCCCCACTAGAAGTACACTGGATTGCGACCCCTTCGTGGTTGGGTTCTGTGAGTGATTCAGTGGCTTGGATAAAAGCATTTCACATTTATGCCCGTTTTTTTCTCTACTCTACAGAGGAAAAGCATCACAGTTGCAGATAATAAATGGAACATTTGAAGAATCCACACAATTCATCCTCCTCTTTTTTCGGCTGTTCCCCTCGAGGAGTCGCCACAGTTCTGTTTCTATCCATAGATACCGCCAGAGCCCTGCCGGCTGACAATCAGCGTTTTGTATAGATACAAACATCTTTTGGTGCTCACATTCATGCCAAGTGATTCAGTCAAAATGTCATGTGAATATTAATGAACTGTGGGAAACATGGAAGAAACAGACATGGGAAGAACATATAAGGTCCAATGTGACTGAACATGTTTAGAATTTGACCCAGTGGCAGAATGTTTATGCTAAAGAGAAAGGGACCAACGACGGAGCCCTGGGGCACACCACAGGTAAAAGGGGCCACCAAGGAGGAGACATTAACCGCGGCTAGTGAGAAAGTCCTATTTAATAAGTAGAATATTTTCAATGAAATAAAAGTGAGGACTTACTTAACTTACTAAAGTTATATTACTTGATACAACTTAAACCAAAGCGTGATAAGACTTTCAAAAAAAGTTTAATAAAAAACAAGCTTAACCAAAAGGTTAACAGGTTATATAAAGGTTCAAATTTCGATTTAAAATTTTCAATTTCCTGTAAATCTTTTTTTTTTTTTCTTTTTTTTTTTTTTTTTACCATTAAATAATTAAATAATTCTCTTTTTTTCTTTTTTTTTTTTTACTGTTTGACCACATTATTTGTCATGTTATGTTAATATGGTAATAATTGTTGAAGATATTAAATCAATTAATCAATCAATTAATTAATGGCGTCAACTCCAAAAGCCATAATTTCTTAATAAAGTGTGTATGAATGTATGGGATCAATAAAGGATAAATTAAGTTAAATAAAAATGTAATTTGAGGGCTTGTATCAGGGGTATTGCTTGTAAAAAGCAGGGGATTGGGGGCTTTTCAGGGATTTAATCTTGCTGTCAGTGATGACAGCATAGGCCAAGTTATTACAAACATTAACCTATTATAATTGATTACACTTAACATCCTTAAAGGACACAAATCATCACAACACGTAGGGTGGAATTCCATAAATATGGATAAATGTTCTGCTCAGTCACTTCTGCATGTCCTGATGTTTTTCTAGCTGCAGACAGCATTGCCTCTTTGTCTTCTGCACTCCAGCTCCGCTCTGGGAGGTCAATCCATCACTTTGAGTCTCCTTTTAAATCCCTTATGACAAGTGACCTTGCAATATGGCTTTTGTCAACATCTCATGCATTGTAATTCATGCTAAATGACACGGCCATGCCCGCGCCCGAGCGGCATCCTTCAAATTGGTCGTCTAATCGAATGCAAAAGTCTGCTTTATTAAATAATCCACGTCTCATGCCATGTCTGAATGGAATAAATTCTCTGGAGGAGTCCCATCATAAGTAGGGACTTCTGCCTCCAGTCGTGTCCCGCAGGACCGGGCTGACCGGCATTTACCTTCCCCTGGCGGGCCGGGAGGTTCGGAGCAGGCCACCACTTGATCATCATCCAGAACGGTCTGCTTGTTGTGTGAAGTCCTCTCAGCATTCCCGGGCATTATAGAAACCTAATCATGCCAAAAGCCTGAGGGGAACAATTCAAAGTCTCAGTTCGCCAATTCACTCGACCTGAAGTGTAATAATTACCAGGAAGCGTCTGGAAAGCAAAGAAGAAGATGGATGTTCCTGCTTCTGGTACTACAGACTGACAAGACACACGTTGTATGTACTCTATTGATCTGACGGCGGGGGGGAAAGCCACATTTAAAGTCCCTAATTGAAATGCATAAAAGGGGAGGGGTTATTTGTCGCCAGTGCTCAAACGAGGAAAAGGGGAGACAATAAAGCGCCGCCTTTTTTGTCCGTCATCGCAAATGTTCCCTCTTTCGGGAACTAACCTGGCAGGCCGGGCAGAGCGCCGTGTGAATGGCATTACGGTTCGCTTACAGCCTTCGCACAATCACACTATCAATAGACGCTCTTTGTGCGGGTAATTCTAATCCCTTTGAAGCAAATTCTATAGAGGCGCAGGATCTCGGATGAATATATGGGTTTTACGTAGAAACCCTTTGTATGGCAGCATTTGGGTTTTATTGGAAGACAAGAAAAACGGCAATGTGTTGGGCGACACAATAACCGACCGGAAAGTGTGTACACAAACACACCTTGTTCAAAAAGGTTACGTAATGATGCCGCTTCTGGAAATACTGGCTCAGATTCAGGGGGTCGCTCTCTAGAGAGATATATAGAAACTTTAATAATCTTCAATACGGGAAATTTAGTCCTTACATCTGCCCCAACAGACAGATATTCTAAAGGTGACTAAAAATGAAGACATAATATATGATAGGTCTAAAAATGCTCTAGGATCAGATCCCATAGTGACTCAACCTAACTGTTTCTATGATGTCATCAGTCTGCTCTAGGATCAGATCCCATAGTGACTCAAACAAACTGTTTCTATGACGTCATCAGTCTGTTCTAGGATCAGATCCCATAGTGACTCAACCTGACTGTTTCTATGATGTCATCAGTCTGTTCTAAGATCAGATCCCATAGTGACTCAACCTAACGGATTCTATGATGTCATCAGTCTGCTCTAGGATCAGATCCCACAGTGACTCAATGATTAGGATAAATACAGTTAAATAGTTTTTCTGAGCTCAGGAATAAAACCGGACAGATTTCCTGGAGTCGGTTCCGAGGAGCTAAATCTAGACCCAACTGGACTGATGGTTGGGAAGTTACGTACCAGAACCTGTGTTTTCCATAGAAAGCTCCCCCTAGTGAGTGAAATATGAACTATTATAGTCAAATAATATAAACACAAGATAAACCTGCAGTCGAATTTTATGCACCAAATTTGGACTAAATCAGTCCGAACGATTGAGAAATAATGTCTCAAAAATGATATATCTCCCCCTAGTGTCGTATATTTGCAACTGATATTTCCCCAATTCAATCCAGTTCTTCCTCACACTAAGGTCTACGTGGGTGGAACCTTTTCTTTTAAATGATTGATTAGGAGAATTTTTGCGTTAACAAGACAAATCTGTGGTGGCGGCGCTGGCGTTTTGTGGAATAATGTAATGATTTGAGATAATTGGAACATATTCTGATGGATTATCACAGACCGGTTCACTCCGGGTTTCTCTCTTTTGATCATTTGTTGTTTTTTTTTTCAAAGGCAGCACTTAACGACCGTCTAACTGTCACCCTCCTCAAAGTAGATGCTTTGAATGATAGAATTCAACATGGTGTGGAACCATTTTACACTCTAAACCAAAGAAGGGTGAAGAATAAATCCGCTGGACGCCGTTTTCACTCCCAGTAGACAAATCAAGGCTCTGATTCTTCTGGTGGCACAGTTGATCAGTAGAATCAGCTGGGCTCACGACTGGTTAGAACAAATACCTGCAGCCGGTTGTGTAACACTTTGGACAGGCTGTAAAGAAAGCAGATTGCTTTTGCACGCAGGAAAAAACAACAAAAAAACAAAGCAGTAAGCCGTTTTATTAATTGAAAGAAAGGAGATGGAATGAATCCCGGCCGGTTCTGTGAGCGGGAAGGACGGACATGTATTTGGGTTCTAGCCAGTACATTAAGCTGATTCTACTTACTCTTGGTTCCTCCTACGCCTCTCCACTGCTCCCATTTGATTTCAATCAGTGGGGTCTGTCTTTCATCCATTGCCCCCCCCCCCCCCCCCCTCTAATTAGCCCCCCGAGCAGGCACAAAGAGCAAGTTGTGATAATGAAGCAAGATGAGAGATTCTTAATTTGGACTACAGCTAATCCGTGGGAGACAAACTATTTCCTTGCTAATTTATCCTCCCAATGCCACACTGGATGTTTCCGTCCGACTGCTCTCAAGATGTGGACAATTAAACACTAAGTCTCCAATCACCAAAATTATATTTAATGTGGTTTGACTACAATTATAGTAATGAGGGAAACTTTAAATGGGGCCACAGTTTTACTATTCATATATACGCATATATATTTAGTACTGAATGTATAACATCTACAATGCCCACCAGATTGCCCCCCCTTTAAATGCAATCAAATGGAAAAAATGTCTTTATTGTTGATACCAATGAAAGGAAATGAAAATCTAATTTGCAACTCAAAAAACAAAAATCAATAGAACATTTGAATAGTACAAATCACATGACTTTCTGAACATTAAACCCATTTTCTCTGGGAAACATGTGTGCCACAATTATTATCAACCTGCATTTAATGCACATAAAAAGAGCTCCCCCTACTGTCAGAGTTAGGTTTTACGTAAACAAGTTAGATTTCTTCACGTTGATTCAAATGAACCAAATATGGACTAAATCAAACCCAATGGTTGGAAATTATGGCTCGGGAAGATTTTGGAGATGACATCCCCCTAGTGGTGGAAATATACAACTGAGCTTTCCCAAAATCAATCCAGTTCTTCCTCTAACTCAGGTAATGTAGGTATAAAATTTGAAAATGATCGAGGAAATGCTTTTTCAATGATCTTATAAAGACGAATCGATAATATCCTACATGTATGTCTTGTAGATCAACAAATCCTACATTGGAGATGTAACGATCTCCATACATCTAATCTAGCCTCTCACTGAGAGAACGTTGATTACGTGAGAAACGCCGCCTTCATACCCTCAGTCAGAGTAGGACCAGTCATGGTGGCTACCTCTTGTCTGTCTATAGTAGCATTTGGATGCGTGCCCTACTATGGATAAGACAAATCATCTGCTCCGGCGCCAGGACCCTCCTCCCGATAAATGTCGTTAAGATCCATTCCGATCCAACAGTAAGTGTTATCCTGCGACCAAAGACACTCGAATACTCGGTGATGGTCAGAAAAAAAAACAGAAGAACATCCTCCACCTTCATTAACAGACTAAAGACGGATCCATCCGTCCTCTATCCATCCATCAGCTGGTTAAGTGTTGATGTGGACAGACATCCCTCTCCCCAGCAAACGTTTCCAGTTCCTCCTGGGGACCCCGGGCGTTTCCAGGACGGATAAGATATCTAAACACATCCAAGGGGCGGTACCTCCTCAGACGCCTGGAACACCTCCACCTGATTCTTTCCACATGAAGGATCAGTGGCTCTCCTCTGAGCTCCCTCTGGATGTCTGAGCTCCTCACCCTATCAATAAACAACGATGGGCTTGTTAATCTACAAATACAGAGTAGAACATATACTGTCTGTCTAGTGAAATACATAATTCAGGCAAAGAAAGAACGATTGCCCTGATGAGCATGACAACGCGTGATAAAATGGAAGTGGTTAATGTTTCACAGCGAGTAATTAAACCCGCATTGATGAGGGGTACTTCAAGGCCTAATGGAGACCCTCAGTCACAAACACAGCCGCTGATTGTTGACAGACTCAAGATATGATTGAACAGGAAGAGGACGGTTAGCAATCATGCTCACAAAAAAACCCACTCAAAATGTGGAATGACAATCACCCTCAGTGATGGAGGATTATGGATTTGTTTCAGAGGGTTCAAAAATAGTGTCCTAAAAGGTTGTGCCTTTGAAATGAATACGATTAAAGTGGAACCCTCGTGGACACAGTATGTCCACCTGGGAACTAAATCACATCACCTAAATGCAACTTTCTTCAGATAATTAGAGATATAAGCTAAAGCAGCGGCGAACGAGTTCAGGTGAAAATTAAATATCCTTTACACCTAACATATTAGTTTGGACATCTTCCTCAACTAGACCTACGCTGTCGTCCCTGAGAGCCAGGGTGTGTCCCCAAAAAGTCCCCAATCCCCTTCATTGAACTAAATGTGAAATTATTTCTAAAGCATGTTAGTAAAAAAAGTTCCAGAAAGTGAGTGAAATATGAAGTATTAGATTAAAATGTGGGTAAAACGACCAGCAAGACAGATCTCCTCAATTCAATTCATATGAACTGGAATTGGAATTGGATTGACTTTTTAGAAGTTATGTCCATAAAATAGTGCTTTCGATAAAAAGCATAATCATATGCAGCAAATTTTGACAAAATCGGACAAATGCTCGAGAATTTATGGGCCCAAACTCTTAGCGTTGAGGCTCCCCCTAATATCAGAAATATATGACAGGGCTCTCCCAAAATCAGTACAGTTCTTCCTCTCACTAAGGTTTACGTTGACATCAAATTTGACAAATTCAGAAAGTCGTGACTTTAAGTTGTCAGGAGGTAAGACTCTTAAAAGCTTTACTTTAGTTCACAGCTTTGAGAGTAATCTGATTATCCACTGATGTGTTTCTGCTAATTACACGATTACAAATCTGCACCTGGACTGTTTTAATCCATATTTATTCATTTATTTATGCCTTTGGAGGTCAGACTCTTTCCCCTTTTTTTATATTTGCATGTGCTTTATTCCTATATTTTAAATGTACATGTCTATATATATATATATATATATATATATATATATATATATATATATATATATATATATACACAGACAGACAGACAGACAGATAGTATATATATATATATACTATCTGTCTGTCTGTCTGTCACCTGTCTATATGTCCGTTCGTCTATCTGTCCATCTATCATCTATCTGTCTGTCTGTCCGTCTGTCTGTCCGTCTGTCCGTCTCTCTGTCTCTCCGTCTGTCTGTCTGTCCATCTATCATCTATCTGTCTGTCCGTCCATCTGTCTCTCCGCCTGTCTGTCCGTCCGTCTAGTAAGCGTTACAAACCTTGTCTTTGATAAGTGTGAAACTCTTCCTGATCAGAAACGATGAGTTCACTTTAATCAGGAGGATTTCATGCAGATCCCTCCATCCATAAAACCTCTTCATCCCCCCAAAACTCCAACGAGCCCCCTCCGTATCTCTCACATTCTGAGTTTGTCACTACGGACTTGAATGTCTCACGATTGCCAGGTTAGATCAGGATTCTAGAACGACTTGATAAGATTCAGCCGACGGTCCATCGACCCTTTACGAGTCTTTAATCAAGCATCTCCGACACTTCTCATTTTGATTAATCCTTCCACAAACATACTTCATGCATGAACCGGAGAACTCGCCTTCATCCGAGGCCTGCCGTGATTGCGGTCCCCGGGGAGATAAACCAGTAAGAGGATTGATTGGCGGGGTCTTATTACGATATAATTTATCTGCGAATGGCGGCTGTGGAGTTCACATCCAGGGGAGATAATGTCATTTTGCGCCTAATAAGCTAATGGATCCTAAATCCATTTTTTAGTCGGCGCATGAGCTGAACACCATTACCCTAATGGTGATGCAGAGACGAGGGACGGAGAGGATGGCAGTGATTGTGTTTGAGTTGAAATCCCCGAACATGCGGGTGACAGATTATGATGGAGGGTGGGACCGGTTCCCTCTCTGCCCTGGTATTCAGCCGAGTCATTAGATAATAAAAGCAGATGAAGTCACTAGATATTTGATGAGGGTTAATTGTTTTTTCTGTGTGGATTAAACGCAGAGTATCCTCCAGAATCATTGGCACCCCCATTATTCAAACGAGAAGAATTTAACCTTTTATCGATTTAATAAATATATTAAGACATGACATTCTTGTCATGAAATAAGTATTTTTCTCTAAAACCTGTTCCACAATCATTAGCATCATTAACAATATTTAGCTCCGCCCCCTTTTGCCCCAATAACACTCTGAGTCTCCTTCTGTAGTCTGTGAGGGGGTCTGAGGACACATGGAGAAGATCTGAGACCATTCCTCCATACAGAACCTCTCCACCTCCTTCAGGTTCTGAGGTCCACACTGGTGGACTCACCTCTGCAGCACATCCCACAGATGTTCTGGTGGGTTTGGATCAGGTGACTGGGATGGTCATGGCAGAACCTTTATTCTGTGACCTCTGAACCATTCTTGGGTTGATGTTGAGGTGATCTTCAGATCATTGTCCTGCTGGAAGGTCCAACCACGACCCACTTTAAGGTTCCTGACAGGCTTTTAGGTCTTCATCCAGTATCTGCTGGTGTTTGATGGTGTCCATGGAACCATGTCTTTAACAAGATGTCCAGAACCTTTGGAAGAGAAACAGACCCACAGCATCAGAGTTCCAGCACCAGACTTCACAGTGGGTATGAAGGGCTTTTCCTTATGGCTCTCTTTTTTTTGCTAGGCCACACCCATCTCAGATGTTTGTTGCATAAAAGCTTTACTTTGGTCTCATCTGACCTCTGACCTTGTCCCAGTGAAAGTCCCTGTGGTGTTTGTCAAACTGTATTAGCGTTACATTTTTTATTTTATTTTCATTTGATGTTCTTTGAGGTGTTTTTTAAGGGCGGGATCTGTATTAAATCCAAATTCAAACACAATAATCCTTGTTAAGTACTTTGTCGGACAACTCAGCAACAACTGGGACATTTCTGCATCAAAGACTTTTAAGTTTCTTAAGTTTTAGTTTAGTTGAGTTTATTGGCCCAAGTATCAGCAATAATATTACAAGAGAAAGGCATTAACTCTGTCATCTTATGAACATGAATGATTTCTCTCTGGGTATTCCCTGTGGAGCAAATTAAAAGTTTATTCCTCATGAAAGCAATAATTTCTCCTGAGGAACTCTGTCTTATCAACTTACTTACAACTTTACAAGTGGGATTATCCGCTGTGTGAGTCTGGATGCTTAGTTGTTTTCACAACACACACACACACACACACACACACACACACACACACACATAGATACAGACACAAACACACACACACACATAGATACACACACATACACACACACAGATACACACACAAATACACACACAGACACACACACACACATAGATACACACACATACACACACACAGATACACACACAAATACACACACAGACACACACACACACATAGATACAGATACAGACACAAACACACACACACACATAGATACACACACAAACACACACACAAACAGGAACACACACACACAAACACACACACACACACACAAACAGGAACACACACAAACACACACACACATACACACACACACAGATACACACACAAATACACACACAGACACACACACATAGATACACACAAACACACACACACATACACAGAAACACAAACACAGATACACACACACACAAACACACACATAGACACACACACACACAAACACAGACACACAAACAAACAGACACACACACGGAAACACATACACCTTGCCTCCATGAGATCCTGGGGAATGATTTAGCCACTCATCACAGAATAAGGACATGAAATTCAAACAAACACTTAATAAATCTATGCTTACATCCCCGACAGCAAGGGTCTATCCCCCAAAAGCCCCCAATCCTCTGCGTTGTACATGCAGTCCCCTAGACAGCTCCTCACATTGAATGTGGCTCATTAATAATCTTTCTCTGAAGTCATTAATAATCTTTCTCTGAAGTCATTAATAATCTTTCGATTGAAGTCAGCGGTCTGCTCTGGGGTCAGATCCCACAGTGACTCAATGACGGAGATAAATACAGGTAACTAGTTTATTGATCCATTCATAGGAGCTAAATTTAGTCACACCTGGACTGATGGTCGGGAGGTTATGGTCAAATATCACTGTTTTCCATAAAAAGCTCTCTCTTGACTAAAACGGATAGATTAGATTGTTGAAAGGAATGACCCTTTTTTTGGGATAAGTATTCTGATCTGAACCGTTTCGGCTGAGAAATAGTTTTAAATATGAACAGTGAGTTAAATATGAACTATTAGATTAAAACAGGATTTATGCGAGAGTCGACTTATATGCACCATATTTGGACTAAATCAAACCAACGGTTGAGAAATTCAACTGAACCTGTGAGTTATGAGATAAAGACCCCCCTAGTGGTGAAATATGAAAGTGAACTTTACCAAAATTATTTTTTACTCGCACTAAGGACATTTAAAATTAGAAAATTATCCATTGAATAGCAGCGACGATGAGTCCATAACATCCAGACAGACAGACAGGCAGGCAGACAGGCAGACAGACAGACAGGCAGACAGACAGACAGACAGAAAGACAGGCAGGCAGGCAAACAGATGGACAGGCAGACAGAGAGACAGACAGAAAGACAGACAGACATACAGTCAGACAGACATACAGACAGACAGACACAGACAGACAGGCAGACAGGCAGGCAGACAGGCAGACAGACAGGCAGGCAGACAGGCGGGCAGGCAGACAGACAGGCAGACATAGAGCCAGGCAGACATGGAGACAGGCAGACAGACAGAGAGACGGGCAGACATACAGTCAGACAGACGCAGACAGACGGATACGCAGGCAGAGAGACAGGCAGACAGACATACAGACAGACAGGCAGGCAGACAGACAGGCAGGCAGACAGGCATGTAGACAAACAGACACAGGCAGACAGAGAGAGACAAGCAGACAGGCAGACAGATGGACAGAAAGACAGGCAGACATACAGGCAGACAAACAGACACAGACAGAGAGATAGACAAGCAGACAGGCAGACAGACAGGCGGGCAGGCAGACAAGCAGACAGACAGGCGGGCAGGCAGACAGACAGAGAGATAGACAAGCAGGCAGGCAGACAGAGAGAGCGGCAGGCAGACAGATAATACCTCCTGCCTCTGCGGAGGTAAAAATCTGCTGCTGATTGTCAAAGATGATTAGTGTTAATTGTGTAAATGATTAACCTGAAACAGAATCATTTCAAACACAAGCATGTTTCACGTGTGCCTCCAGTGAAACGACGTGAAATAAGACGTTTAACCAGCAGGACAAACTACGGTGATTAGGAGAATTAGCCCCTCGACACCCGCCTCACCTACCTGAGCTCCTCGAGGCGTCCGTGTGATGTCATCAGACGGTGTGTGTGTCGCCTGCATGTTTACACACACGCCTCTCGCCCAGCCGTCAGTCTGCTGCCGGTTCGTCGCGTTGAATCAATTCATCGTGCCAACAAAACAGGCAGATCTCATTTTCATGTCGCGCCTTTGACTGTGTGATCAATTAATGATGAAGAGCATCCCCTTCATCAGAGCAGACTGGCTACTGACCAAACTCCACGTGAAAAAACCCTGAATCTTCTTTTTGTTGGTTTATTAGCTGTGTTTGGTCGTTTTCACTACAGATCTCACTTCACCATCTGTAGTTCCACAACATATATCAAAACTTTGCTGAAAAGATTTTCTAAATATGAAAATATTGTGTTATAGATTTTGCTTTATTTATCACATTGTTCGGATTGTGTTGGGCAGAAAAACCTTTAATTTGAATTAATTAAAATATAAGGACTATAACTAACATTTAATAACTGAAAAGAATAAAGTTTGCAAACCTTGTCACTTTAGTTATGAATGGGTAAAAAGACTGAGGAGGTTTATCGTTAAGTGTGTTAAAGTCAATCCTGCCAAACGCTCTTTGAGTAGAATATAATGTGTAATATTACCAACACTAGGGGGAGCTTTATCACCGAACGTTTGTGGGCAAACCATTTCTCAGTTATTGGTCCAATTTAGTACCAACTTTGTGCGTTTGAATCTTATATGCATCATGTTTTACCAAAGCAGTTCACATCTTACTCACTAGGGGGAGCCTTTTTACATGAACCCTGCTTTTCGGACAAAACGCCCTAATCGTTGGTCTGATTTAATACAAATTCGCCTCATATGTTGTAATATAATAGATATATGTATTATGTATATGTCTGTATTGTGTAACATGTGATTAATAAAGTAAAGATTAATATAATTATTATTATTATTATTATTATTATATGAACCCGTCTCAATGAGACCTAACTTTTATTTGTCATGTTTTTACTTACTTTAATTTTCATATATCATTCACTACGTGTTTTTTTTTTTTTAACCGTTACTTCTCAACCATCTATCCGATTACGTCTAAAATTGGTTCGTATGATTCTGAACAAGGAAATCTACTTATTTCACTGGACTACTTTATGTTTCACTCACTAAGGATATACTATTTAAAAAACATTCTTGTACAATGCAGGGGATTGGGCTCCTTTTGAGGATATCCTTTAAAAGAAGAGTTGACCTTCAAGTTTAGTAAAAGATTCATTGCTGGAAAGGAATCTCTAGGAGATCTAGGAGGAATCATGAATTATAAATTCTTTTATCTCTCTTGATGAGCCGATTTAATTTCCAAGCTAGTTCTTTCCACGACTGTCTAAACGGGAATACAAGGATTGATATAAAGGTTGTTAAACCTCATTTATTTTCCCAACAAGCATTAAGAATGAACTAACATACTGGACGATCATGTTGACGACATTCTCTGATGGTGCCAACAAAAGATATTATGACAGCTTATATTTTAAAATGAACTAAATACTAAAAATTAAGAAGAGGAAGAAGCTTTTATTTGTCACGTACAGTCATACATGAAATTTGTTCCCTGCAGCCCCTTGAAGCAGATCGGGGTTTGGGGTCTTGCTCAAGGACAAGACCTGTTGACATGTTGACTGCTGGGGCTCGAACCGACGACCTGCCGATCTTAGGATTGGCAGACGGCTGCACATCAAATTGTTAAATACAGTAAACCTTAAAAGATACCAGACCAGACATGAGGTTGGGAAGAATTTTATTTGTTGGAAATGTAACTCAACCAATAAGCAGAAATAAGGATGAAGCGCACAAAAGTGTCAGAGAAAATCCTTCCACTACTGCAGCAGGCTTCGTCCATTACAAAGAAACATCAAGACGTGACCTTGGACATAGTTGAGATGTCATTGGGGAAGAAGTACCCAATAGTTTCATGTAACACATGATGGACCAATGACCATGTTTCAGATTCGTGGGCATCCACATCTTCTTTTTACCTGCTTGTTTTATTACTTGTGTCTATATTTGTAGGTCCAGTACTGTCTTTGAGTGAGAAGAATCCAGATAAGAGCTGGTCCTCCACCGGGCAGCATTGTAGTAGCTAAGACTTCTACTGGTTGTTGTTCTCGTAGTTATGTCCTATCTTCTGTTTTCAACACACCAACCTTGAACAGTTCCCTTACAATCTGTACAAACACAATTAAGCTTCTTATTTACTTACTAACAAGATCGCAATTTTGCAATGATCGGGAAAGAGTTCCTCTCAGGCTCCGGTTTGACATTTAGCTAACTCTCTATCAGTTATTTGTACTGTGTGTATGTGTGTGTGTGTGTGTGTGTGTGTGTGTGTGTATATGTGTGTGTGTTTGTATGTTTGTGCGTGTGTGTTTTTGTTTGTATGTATGTGTGTGTACGTATGTGTGTGTGTGTGTGTTTGTATGTTTGTGCGTGTGTGTTTTTGTGTGTATGTATGTGTGTGTACGTATGTGAGTGTGTGTGTGTGTGTTTGTATGTGTGTGGTGTGTGTGTACATGTGTGTGTATGTGTGTGTGTGTGTATGTGTGTGTGTGTATGTGTGTGTGTGTGTGTGTATGTGTGTGTGTCTGTGTATGTGTGTGTGTGTGTGTGTGTGAATGTGTGTGTGCATGTGTGTGTTTGTGTGTGTGTGTGAATGTGTTTGTTTGTGTGTGTGTGTGGTGTGTGTGTACATGTGTGTGTGTTTGTATGTGTGTGTGTGTGCGTGTGTGTGTGTGTGTCTGTAAGTGTGCGTGTGTGTGTGTGTGTGTGTGTGTATGTGTGTGTGTGTGTGTGTGTGTATGTGTGTGTGTG
Organism: Lophius americanus; assembly: GCA_037951165.1. Classification (NCBI taxonomy): domain Eukaryota; kingdom Metazoa; phylum Chordata; class Actinopteri; order Lophiiformes; family Lophiidae; genus Lophius; species Lophius americanus. The sequence continues at coordinate 1,083,641 of JBBDHG010000067.1, forward strand.
TGTGAATGTGTGTGTGCGTGTGTGTGTACGTGTGTGTGTGTGAATGTGTGTGTGCGTGTGTGTGTACGTGTGTGTGTGTGAATGTGTGTGCGTGTGTGTGTGTGTATGTGTGTGTGTGTGTATGTGTGTGTGTGTGTGTGAATGTGTGTGTGTGTGTGTGTGTGCGTGTGTGTGTGTGTGTGTGTAAGTGTGTGTGTGTGTGTGTGATTAAAGACTGACTCTGAGAGTCGTCACTGATCAAACAGCATCTAGTTGTGATGTCATCAGAACCCGTCTGACTTAGACGACTGTTCTTGACTTAAAAGTAACTTTGGTGACTCGTGACTTTCAGCGGTGTGAGATACTCCGACTTGAAGAACTGAGAAACTCTGAATCTCCTCGCAGCATGTGATGTCCTCCTGTCAGCGTCTGATGGAGGGATGCCTCCAAAGGTCGGCAGACAGCTTGAATGTCATTAAGTGAAAGGAACCTCACGCATCTTACCTCCTCCTCCTCCTCCACCCTTCCTCTCTGACTCTATGTTCTATGAAACTATGAAATCATGGGGTTGAGTCGAGACCATGTGGAAGGTGGTGGTGCTGCTCCCCATGTAGAAAGCAGGATTGGACCTGTAGGTTCTGCCACATTTTGGAGTTGAGGACCAACCGGGTCTACAGAAACAGTTTGTTGTGAGGGGAGTGTTAGAGATTGACCTCATGGTTGAGGTGATGAAGCTGATCAATCTGTCTCTGACCTCTGACCTCTTGATGACGCCTTTGTCCATTTGAGAACGTGGCAGCATCAGGGCAGAATGGAGGAGGAGAGCGTTTGGAATCCTAAAGGGCTTAGAAAACCGTCTCTTGTTGTAACAAATGGAACAAATGAAAGACTTCCACAGAAAGACAATTTAGGAAATGAATTTGATAGTAGATGAAATTATAATAAACACACTCAGCCAGCCAAACAACATTTCCTACCTGATGATTACATTTCCTGCATCAGCGGTTTGAAAATTCAGCCTCTCATTTATGCCGTTTCATGCATTTTGTCTGATCCTCCCAAACCTTCATGGGGTTTACTCTTCTCTCTTCATTCTTCTCTCTTCATTCTTCTCTCTTCAATCTTCTCTCTTCAATCTTCTCTCTTCATTCTTCTCTCTTCATTCTTCTCTCTTCATTCTTCTCTCTTCATCCTTCTCTCTTCATTCTTCTCTCTTCATTCCTCTCTCTTCATTATTCTCTCTTCATTCTTCTCTCTTCATTCTTTTGTCTTGTATAGTTGAATTGTAATTATTATTTAAAATATGATTTCATTCACCTTGTTCTTAATGCTGCTGACCTCCACCTCTCCACCTCCGCCCTGTCGTCACGTTAGACATGAGACACCATTAGACCTTCATCAGCTTGCTTATACTTGAAACTAATCGGCGTCTGACCACAGCTCAACTTTCAACACAATCGTCACCGACCTTCTAGTAGATGAGCTGTAGGACTTAGACTTTTCCTCCTCCACCTGTGCCGGGATAAAAGACTTCAAATCACCAACCAGCCGTCAAAAAGACTCCTCCACCCTCACACTCGGTACCGACACCCACTACTCTAGGCCGGTAGAACCATGTGCTCACCTCCATCCACCCTTCTAACACAACGGTGAGACGTCAACTGAGCAAAAAGTCGAGGACTTTTATTTTTGTTTGTTGAGGCGATATGGATAAAGTTTATTTTTATTATATTATTATTGACACGCTAAGTTTGAGGAGGGTCTCACAAAGGGAGGGGATGACTTTGATGATTAGATTTAGACAAACTTTATTTGTCATTCAAATGAAAACCGTTCAGTGGTCATCAGAACAAAATAAGTTAGCGTTGGCTCGGAAAACACTCTAAAAAACAAAATAGGGCATCAACACGTACCTAAAGTTTATTCAATGCAATAAATGGTTTAGAAAAAATAAATCTATACAAACAAACAGATAAAATACTATTATTAAAGACGAGTCTGCGTCCAGAGGCGAGGTCCAGAAGTTGCCAGGGTGGTGCTTCAGGAACAACCAATGGTCAGAGCCTTCAGAAGCTACAGAGCAGAACCTGACCCTCTGTGTATCACCTGGGTCCGGGTAGAAAGGGTCCGGGGAGAAAGGGTCCGGGTAGAAAGGGTCCGGGTAGAAAGGTTTCCGGGTAGAAAGGGTCCGGGTAGAAAGGGTCCGGGTAGAAAGGGTCCCCACCTTCAAGTTCCTTGAAACCTACATCTCCGAGTGACTAAGATTTCAAATTGTCCTTAATTCCTATCATTGTCTGTGTTTCATTTGCACCTCCAGACGTGGCCCTCCTACTTTTGTACCATAGCAATAAAGGCTTCAACTTTAGCTCAGCAGACTCATCAGCCACCACCACCTGATGAAAAAAAATGAGTGTGGGGGGGTTCCCTATGATCACAACCTCCTCAAAGACTCCCTGACAGACTAATTATCACACTCCATCTGTGGTAATAAATCATTCATCCTTCCCGTCCGCTCTGATTGATATGTAATTATGCGCCGGGGTCTACATCGGATAACTAATGGCCGACACCGAGGTATAACCGGCGTTTGATGTTAAACGCAGCCAATCCCCACGTTTAACGGCACACGCCTTTGAATTTCCGCCGTTCTCAGCAGGAGATTCCTCTGATGATCCAGCTACTGAAGAGGATCCCGTACCTGACTCTGCCCGGCTCAGAGATCCCAGACTCTTTCATGCGTGAGACGACCCACTTCAACGGCGAATACAAAGCCTCATGAATATTATTAAAAGTACCACAGGTCACGGTGCTGAGCCCAGTGAGGATCCAATCAGTCCGGCTGCGAAGGACCGAACGAGTTCCATCCTTGACTTTGTCCTCGGCGTTTAGAAAAGAGGAAGAGGAGCACTTTTGCTGAGCTTTTATAGGCTCAATCATTTTGGAGCCGATTCACTCGCGTCGCCGGAAAACGCAGTGTTCGCACATCCGAGGCACGAATGTAGTGTCGGCAGTCTTTTCAGCGAAATGACTTCTGTGACAGAGGATATTTAAAAAAAATGTTTTTATACACGCTGCTTTAAACATCAATAAAAAAAAATCTCTTCTTCCAATCTTGGTATGAAGAATTGCTGAGTCATGGATTTGATGAAAATCCACATTTAGTGTGTTTGAACGGTTTTATTTCCTAATTGAGAGTTTTTAAATATATCCAAAGGAGGTGTGGTCTGAATCAGAGGATGGGAGACGTGAAGAAAGGGAAACTAGATTTTACGAGGATTTATCCTTTCGTTACTTCACTCCATTAACTCCAAGCATTACTTCATTATTTAATATTATAAAATTATCTCTAAAAGCTGAAACATTTTTCTACAAATGTTAATATGATGGTAGAATTGTTTTTATTTTATATTTTATATATACCTTTACATCAAACGTTTCACGATGATCTAACATTTTACTCAAGTACTAAGAAAAATCATGACAAATATCTTCCCCTAAAAATAAACTCTACTTTGGTCTCATCTGACCTCTGACCTTGTTCCAGTGAAGGTCCAGTGGTGTTTGCCAAACTGTAGCAGCATTAGCTTGTAGCAGCGTTAGCTTGTGTGTGGACGACAGCAGAGGCTATTTTCTTGCTACCCTCCCAAACAGCTGTTGTTGGTGTCGGCGCCATCTAATGGTGCTTCGGGAGACTTCCTGACCCCAAGATTCAACTGACCTCTGACCTCTCCAGCTGTGATTCTTGGACAGTTGTTAGCCAGTCCAAACATCTTCCTCCCATTGTGCGGGGTCAGTTTACAGACACGTCCTCTTCCAGGCTTGCATCTCTTTACTCTTGCTTTGACAGGATGCCAATAACTCTGTAGGAGACAATATATATCCTGCAAAAAATGATGTTTTTACAAGTAGACTTTATAGTCATAAGATAACAAATGTCTGTTTACGGAAGTGTAATAAAAATGTTCAATATATCTGAGATTGAAAGATAACGTTCACAATAATGTCCGGCCCTCCTGTCTGGTGGGTCTATCGGAGCTTCATGTCTGACTCACAGGAGCCTCAGCTGGAATCAGAGCCACGATTAACCATCCAGAACACAGAACTGCTTCTCTGCTTCGAGCTGGAGGGCAGGAAACTGCAATAGTTAGGATATTAGCGTAATGACTTGACTCACCCTCTTCAATTCATTTTGATAGTGGCCCAAATATAAGTTGCTTTGTTCTGATTTATGCTGGGTTTGAAGCTCCGATGAAGAAGACCCAGGTCTAACGTCTTTAGTAACAGATGCTTCCCGCTGGCTTCTAACGTCGGTAATTAAGTTGGTGCACGTTCAGTCCTCCTCTCTAACAGCGAGAGACAGCAGCTTTTAGCATTCCAAGAATCAAACGAGGAGTTCAGCCAATCATGGCCCAGATTCATTTCCCTGCCTTCACTCACATCCAGCTGAGATGATAATGATTAACGAATGTGACGCTTATTTCTTAACACTGTCATCCCTCCGGTTCCTTAAAAGAGGACACTTGTTTTTGCTTTTTGCTTTTTAATCAAAATCTAAAACGTTTTCCATCAGAAGATTTTGTTAAATTTTATTTTATTTTTTACATCATTACATTTACAGCCATAACATTATAACCACCTAGGTAATTATTGTGTAGGTGCCCCTTTTAGCTCCCAGAACAGCTCTGAACCGTGGAGGCCTGGACCCCAGCAGACCTCTGAAGGTGTTGTGAGATATCTGGAAGCAAGACGTCTGGAGAAGATCCTTCAAATTCATATATTTTCACATGCCTGACAAGTTGGGGATATTGTGGAATCATCTTCGCTGCCGCCTCATCTGTCACAGATTCTTTATGTGATTTACACTCACATAGATCTTACTGCTTGGAAGAACTGGATCCTTTTTCTGGAAAGGTCAGTTGCATATTTCTCACAGTAGGGGGAGCTTTAACCCCTACTGTTACCCCCCTTAAAAACACTGTTTTTCTGACATAACTTCCCATTTAGTTTGAAGAGGGCATCGGGGGGATTGCTTTTTCGCCACAGCGGATGCCTACGACTGTTTAAAGATCTCTATATGATGAGTTTATATACTTCCTGTATGTTTACACTTACCTGTTGGGAAAGTTTCTATTGTGATTAAACTCAAAACAACTCCCTTAAAATCCAAGTTAATCCTAATACAAACCCAAATTTATTCAAATTCATTCATCTTATTATTATTCTATTTAACTGCCAGGCACATCCTGTTTAATTTAGATTATCATCTCTTTAAAATTCTGTCCACAGGACAAGCGGAAACAATGACCCCGATGGCAGCGAGTGTGATGAGTGGGGACAAGCCCACCCATTGTTCAGCCATGATTTGTGCCAAACGTTAAACCCACTGCACTTTCACGATAAACTGCATAATGTTCTTAGCTTAAGCTTTTGGATTTACTCATTCGGCTCATATGTAGTTCGTTTTCAGGTCAAATCAGGCAGCATGGGGGGCACCTGCCTTCTTGAGGGTGTCCATCAATGGGCCCGGCCCAGAGGAGTTCCATTATGGAAGGGTGGTAGAAACCACATGCCCAAAAAGGAGGGTCCCAAGTTGGCTAGGGGTCATCGAGGTGGGGGTGTTAGTAATAGCAGCAGCTGGGTTACAGTTGGGGAGTTTTTAATTTTTACAATGAGACGTTCAAAATGAAATGAATAAAAGACTGAGAGATGAAAACTTTATTAAACGCCAATATTATTTGAATATTATGTGAGCTTTACAGGGACATCTGTTTTTCTTCTTCTTTTGTTTTATTTTCTAAAAATAAGCAGCCAATTAAACACAAGCCCTTTATCCATTATTTCAAAGTCTCAAATGAATCAAAATCTACATTACAGAGAAAAAAAAAGCGATTTTTTCCAAGTTCATTATAATTGAAATATCTATCTATTTAAAGAGTTTTGAGTTTAATGGCTTGAAAATGAAAGCATGGTGTGGGAAATAAAATATCTGAATATAATGTTTTTAAAAGAAACATTATATTCAGATGAAAATTTTCTCATAGTTTAAGTTTGACAATTTATCGCACAATCCATGAGAAACAATAAGTAGCGCAGAAAAGTACCAACTGTCCAATAAAGAATAAAACCAGAACTAAAGCGTCTCTGACGTTCAGGGTTTCTTTATTTGTACTTAAACAGTTAAATTGTTGTGCAGACAGGAGATTCAGCATCCCAAAGGTAAAAATCAAGACATAAGAAAAGTACAAATTCAAAGTATAAGGGACATCCAAAAAAAGACCTCAGGCCTCCTGCCGCTGCTGTAAAGAATAAATGTTGTATAAGTACGTGTTGAGCTGGGTCTCACCCAAAAACCATGAAAATAAGGCAGTAAAACGGGACCTACTCAATAAACGCTCCATAACTTAAGGTCAACGTCTCCTATCAACGTGAAACTCAGGCCAAAAAGGCACGGATGAGTCTTTTTCTACACCGCCATCACGACACTGAAGTAAGACAGGAGGTGAGACCTGCTTTATCGTCCCAATATAGTGAAATGACATCCCTGCTTTTAACCCCTCCCTGAGGAGCGGTGGGCCGGCCTGTGTGGCGCCCAGGGAGCTGTCGGCGTTCAGTGTCGTCCTCAAGGACGGCTGCAGGGGCCGTGGCTAAAAACTGTTTTTCTTTTTTTTGGTTATTTTCCAACGGAAACAGCTGCTGGATTTTAAACGAAAGAAATCCAGTGACTTTGAATAAAGACTTCAAAAACTGCAACTTTCACTTACAGCTAAAATCAAATCAATTCATCAAAGAGTTTCATAATATTATAGGACAAAATTATTCTAAAGGCTTAGCTTTATTTTACACATACCTATGAATCTACCTTTTTAATATTATACATTTAATCATATGTTGCGTTATTGTCTTCAAATACTTCATGTCCCAGTTCTAGAAGACGAGAAACATCTGATGGCTTTTTTTCCCCCAGTTCCAACAGAGGAAATTCTAATCTACGTTCTAATAAAGCCTTAAGGGAACGGAGTCTGAACTCTAACGCCGTTAGTTAAAACAAACATCATTTGCTCCGGAATTAATTATAGCCTAACATTTTCCAGGTGGAAAATCTGAAAATAACGTTTCCTGTGCCGAGGACAACGACTCAGATCTGTTATGACCTACGGGCGTAAAAACATTTGGCACCATTAGATTTCTTTTAACTTTTCATTGATGAGACAATTATATGATTTTGTAATGAAGATGATCGTAACCATTTTAAAGAGGCGACTCAAATGCTCTGATTGTTTTTGCTGCTTTTAATTCGTTATCGCTGCATCAGGAATGACTCCTTTGTGTTGGGACTGCATTAATGGGTAATGGGATACTTTTCTGGCAATAACAAAATAAGCATTTTAGCCTTTTAGGCTGGACTGAGAGGGTAAGAACGCTTTATGAATAAATAAACTGTCTGTCAGGATGTCAAATCCTGACAGCGCAAAGCCGAATTCCACAAGGTCCATTTTTATGTGTTTGCTTACAAACAATATCTCGGCTATTTGAAAACTAATCATTTTATTCAGCTTAGAACTTTTGACAGAGGAAGTCTTCACCAAAGCTTCACAATCCATACAGAACATACAACCCATGAAAACAAGGCAAACGGAAGATTCAAAGAAGATGTGAGACGATAAAGTCATTAATGACAGCAGATTGAAAAACGTTAAATGACAATCATAAAAGCTGGGACTAAAAACAGGAAATCTGGGGCCAAAGACAAAGATCAGACATATTTAAGTTGCACAAAAGGCTTTACTACATCGGCGAAAAGTCGGGATATTATGAAATCATCTTTGCCGCTGCGTCCGCCACAAATCCTTCGTGTTAGCGCGATAACTCAAAAAATATTTCATGGAGGATTTTCTAGTTTTAGACCCACATAAACCTCAGGGCGAGGAAGAACGTGAGCCGTTTTGGAAAAAGTAATTTGTACATTTTTCAATAACGCACTGTAACGGAATGAAGGTACAATTTATAATAAATAACTGCCAAAAAAAAGTTGCAACGCATTTACTGTTAAATTCCAGTTAATTACTGCAGAACAGAAACGAGGACATATTACTGTATATCTTCCACAGGTTTTTGTAGTACAGGAAGGAAAACAACATGTGTTTACCTAAAGTTTACTAGGTACAACACAAATAAACAGTGTAAAAAAAATGAAGCTACACAAAATGAATAAATCCTTCCGACCCGGTGATCACATGGGTGGTGACCACCCATCTGATCGGAAACACTTTTCTGACTTTGATAATATATTATATATTTCATCACAGGAGTAAGGTAACCGTGATTATTCCGGTAATTTAGAAGTCTCAAGGATTATGGTTTATTTGGTCCTACGCTGTGATCCCCGAGAGCAAGTCTACAGCCCAAAAAAGTCCCCAACCCCCTGCATTGTACAAGCATTGAATTCCCCAAATTAAATGTGAGGCAATGTCTGGTGTATTTTTTATATAAAAGAGAAAATTAAAGCTCCAGGAAGTGAGTAAAATATGAACTATTGTATTAAAGTATGCCTGAAAGATGATAGACCATAGGATAAATCCCCTGGAGTCGATTCATAGGCAACAAGTTTGGACTAAATAAAATCAACGGTTGACGATTTAATAATATCCCCGACCTTTCACGGTTATAAATATGATGCTTTTGGCATTGTAGGGATAAAGTCTGATCAAGTACCAAATGTAGGCGCCCACATTTACCCCTATTGGAGCAGAGATGATGCTGGTTTGCTGCTATGATCAAACGTCCCATCACTCTTCTCGCTCTAGACTCACGATGCCTCGCCAGGCCATTAGTCTTGAATCTCGGTAGACACCTGAGATCTCTCCACCCCAGACGCTTTCACAACTTTTCTTCAAATGTCCCATGAAGGAGTTTTCACGGAAAATGTCTTTTGAAATGTCATCAGAGTTCTCCCCATGTTCAATAAGACATCTGTGGGGAGAATTATCAGAGACGAAGACTTTTCTCTCTTTGATTTGGTTTTACAAAGTGACTTTTCACATTTTCAGGCCCCTTCAGCCTCATGAGGTGTTGACACGAATGGAATACTGACACTAAAGCCGTCCATAAAGAGATACTGATTAATCCATTAGCAAAGCGGTAACGACTATTGTCCCTGCAGTTGTTTGACTGGAAGAGGAGAGTCGAGCCTCGTAGACGCTGACAGTTATCGTCCCTTGCAGATATCCAGCCTCCTTCAGGATCCTCTCCCCGACCAAGGGTCGCATTTCAATTTGTGATTAATTTCGATTTTGCGGTAAACCCACCGCCCCCCGACCTGAGAGACTTCCATTTGATTTTGTGATCCTTTATCGCCCTTAAATGACTAACCATCTGGGAGAGAAAAGGTGAGCGTCGTCATTTCATTCAAATTTGGGCGTGTAGGAATTATAATGGGGCGAGTCTATGATTGGAGATCCCTCTCTCAAATGTCATGTAGCTGCATATCATTATCATCTATTGAAGTTACTGTCAGTGGAAATATTGGTCTCTGCCTCTTTCTGCTGTGGACTACAACCAAGGGACCGTCAGTAAGGACCGGTCACAAGACCAACGGTTCCTAATGGACATGTAGGGATCTAGAACACGGGTGTCAAACTCAATCGCAGAGGAAGCAAAAGTTAAATATGGGGACCAGATCGAAACATCGACTCCGACAGGCCATGTTTAATCTGAGGCATTATGACAATTTCATTCTTGTTTTATTCAGTCATTTTATACAATTCTGAACAAACCAACAGAATAGAAAAATACCCAAATTACAGATGAAATCCAAAATAAATCAGCACAACCCATCTTCTCCCTCTCTATCAGCAGAGTTTCAGAGAATCATTTCCAATGTGAAGTTTTTATTCACAAGGATAAACAACGGCCAGAAAAATATATTTTTCAGGTTAAAAGTTACGTGAAATATCAATCGGATTTTAAAGAACACCGTCAACAAAATAACTTCTTTAAATAACTCTTGGTAAATAGCCGGGCTGATTTCTTTCTTCTCTCACAATTAACCAGTGAAAGTGGACTGTTTCTGCAGCCAGGAGCAGCTGCACCTCAGAAAACACTAAAGTGCTCGAACAGCCTACAGGTCGACTGACTTCCACTTCAGTCTTTGATGTCCTTCATCGCCCTTAAACGACCGCTGATGAACTGGTGACTTATCTAAGGAGAATTTTGCCTTTTGCCCAATGTTAGCTGGGATAATCTCAAGTCCTTCTCCTGCAACCCTGATCACATTAACCGGTAACAGAAAAAAGAGGAATAGAATAGAACCGCTGCTTGGTTTGAAAGTTTCATAGCAGATACCTGGCAGACAGGAAAGAAAAAAAACTACAAGTGGCTTTTGTAGCTTTTCTAAAGCCTTTCCAGGGACGACTCCTTGTGACACATCAATGAAAGTAGTGGCAGGTTTTATTACTCTATCCTCAAACCAGCAGACTTTTCATACACCTGAGTTATCATTGACTTATAACATTTATTTATTTGCATTTTCACTATGTGTGTTTTATTTTAATTTTAATTTCATCCCAGAAAAGTTGGAGATATTATCAAACTGGTTCTGGGCACGAGTCTGGATGGACTGCAACAGTGAGACATCGAATCTCGTTTTCTGGTCATATTTCATAATCATCTTGTCATCTAAACATTCCCTTTCCCATTCCTTCAACATTATGTGCAGAGTGAAAGTGTTTGTTTATGCTGCCTAGATACCTGACCCTCCCATATTGACCCTGAACATCACAATCGCTATATACGCTCAGGATGAAGATGGTTCTCTCAGTATTTGGTGCTCATATTTGGTCGCCTCTCCGCTACACAGCTCAGTAACAGAAAAGCGATACCTACTGGGTTTCTTATGGCTCATTTCTAGGTCTTGTCTCACATACGCTGCGCACAATTCCATTAAACTGTGAGGTCTTTTAAGAGAGTGAGTGTGCTGCTTCATGTACACACAAACATACACACACACACATACACACACAAACATACATAGACATACCCACACACACATAAACACACACACACACACTTCCCCCACAGGCTTTTTTTTCCCGGAGAGGGAGCACTCACTTAGCGTAGCGGTGGACTGCACAGATTGGAAACTCAGTGAGTGGCTGGAAACTGGATGTATGGAATGAAGGGACGTCTGATGTTAACAGAAACCCCCGGTGGGCTCCGTAGCAGCACTTTATCTGATTGGAACTCGAAAGATTGCATCAAATTTGATTTCATTTCGGGGCGGATAGTTCTCACAGAGAGTGTGTGTCTCAGCTGAGTTTGTGGGTTTATCTGATGCACCGTTGGAGCTGCCAACAGGTACAACACCTGTGACATTTTCTTCAAGTGTTTTCACTTATGAGCAGCACTTCGGCTTTATATTCATCAAATGCATTCTTTGTGTTCCTTTCATGATTGAAGTAGTTATTGGGAAATTTCACACTGAGAAAAACAAATAGAAGTATTCCAGCGCTCACTCCTTACATGCCCTCCAGGCCGACACCGGGGAGTTTGTTTGTGAGCAGGATTTGGGAAAAACTACCTGACAGATTTGTATGAAATGTTTTACCCAGATGTAGGTTTTGGCAAATCCTAGAGATGTAGCGTACTTCCATTTTCTTTTGCTTATACCGGGTCGGGTCAAGGAGGCAGGAGGCTAAGAGGAGACTTCAAGACCCCCTCTCCCCAGCAACACTCAGCTGCTCACCCAGGTCAGCCAACTTCTGACCTGGGAACCAGAGGCGTTCCCAGGTCAGAAGTTGGCTGAAAAACCTCTGGAGGGAGGCGCCCTGGAGGATCCTGGTCAGATGATGAACCACCTTAGCAGGTTCCTTTGGATGTGTAAGGAGAAGCGGCTCCTCCAGATGTCTGAGCTCCTCACATTATCTCTACAGCTGAGCCCAGCCCCCCTTACAGTGGAAGCTCATTTCAGCCTCTTCAACTTCATTCTTTGGGTCAGTACCCAGAACTCATCACTGTAGGTGAGGATGGGAACGTTCTATAAGAGGATATAAAATATTAAAAAGCTGGATGGAGTGGTGACGTCACATTTGGGGGGTGGAGCTGGAGGCTCTGAGAGAGCTGGAGATGGAAGGAGCACGAAAATGAGGAGAGACCAATGGTTCCAAAGGTTTTACTCATTTCTTCAAAGTGAGACAAATATGAACTTTTAAGGTAACCACAAAGTTTAAAGGTTAGATCTCCTCAGGTTGATTCTTATGCACTAAATTTGGACTAAATCGAACCAGATGGGAAATTAAAGCACAAAAACCTTCGGAGCTAAAGCTCCCCCTAGTGTTGAAAAATACACAACTAACCTTTCCCCAAACTCAATCCTGTACTTATGCCCATTAAGATTTATGTGGGTATAAAATTTGAAAATGATCCTTGAAATCTTATTTTGAGTTATCGCATTAACACGAAGAGTCTTAGCTCAGCGACGATGACAATTCCATAATTTCCCCGACTTTTTTGGGAATCTATGTTTCATCTGTTTGATGTTGAGATGTGTTTTCAGAGCCCAGAGACGTTTGTCTGCGTGTCACCAGAAGACACGCAGACAAACGTGGGTTTGTAGAATCAACTGCTTCTTGTCCTCAGACAGAAACTCCTCATCAGGTGAAAATAACGGGTCATTGATCTCTGGCAGTTGACGCTCCTGCATCAGACTCTCCCTGGCTCATATCTCATCTCGTGTCCTGGAGCTTTGCTGAACTTGTCGGTCACTCACCCGTTCTCTGCTGCAGCACATCCAAATGTCAGGAGCCCAGCTTAAGCTAATCATGTGGCATTCTCGTTGCTAAGCAACCATGCAGATGTTGAGAGCAACATTTTACAGGTCCAGTTTCTATGGCGAGGGAAGAACCCCTCCGCTACAGCACGAGGTATCGATTTATATCCCAGATATCCACCACCTAACCTTCATGTTAACTTAAAAACCCTTTCAAAGATCATTTTCAAATGTTATACCCCCATAGACCTCAGTGAGAGGAAGAACTGGATTGAATTTGGGAAAGGTAAGGTTTATATTAGCTTTATTTCAAAAATGTTTTCGGGCCATATTTCCCATTTAGTCCAAATTTGGTGCATATTAATCAACTTGAGGAAATCTATCTTGCTAGATCTATCTAGATCCTTCATAAAATCATAAAATCTATATGCCAAATCCATATGGTGAACATTAAACTGATTTCCAAACTGGATCTGTCGGGGTGGTGGTTAACAAATACCATCACTGGTACTGATAACCAGCATGGTTTCGGCTGTAACTATGGATGGAAGCGGGTAATCCGCTCTGGCGAGCCTTAAAGCGAGTGGCCGAAAGTCAAAAACGACACCTGCAATCTTCTGAAAAAACGTTAACCACCGGGAGTTAACAATATATTACTAAGGACTTTACAGTTATGTCTAAAGTTAGACTTACCGACCGGTACACTGGCATACATTCATGCAGCGACCCACCAAATATTGTGCAAGTTCCCCTTTTTTGCTGCCAAAAAATGGACCCATCGAGGCAGACCTCTAAAAAATGCAGTGGTACCTAGAACCAAGAAGTTGGGTCAGTTGAGTCCTGTAAGGTGGGGGTTCCATCGCCCGGACTTGTTTGTCTAGCACAATCCACAGACGCTCAAATCAGGGGCCAACTAGAGACCTTTAACTCGTTTTGGTCTCCTTAAAACCATTCCTGAATCCTTTTTGCTGTTTGATAGCATGCCTGTCTTGCTAGAAGAGGCAACTGCCAGTAGGAAATATTGTTGCCATGAAGTAAGTTACTTGGTCTGCAACTATGTTTATATAGATGGCCATTGTTAAAATAACAACCGCATGAGTGACAGGACACAAGATTTCCAGCAGAATGTTTCCTAAAGCCTCAACCAACTTGCTATATCCCCATACCCAAAGTAAAAAAACTGTGATCATCAGACCAGACATCAACCTTCCATTACTCCATGGTCCAGCTCTAGTTCTGATGTGGCCCTTGTTGGGGTTCACTGTTGGCAGTGAACTTGGGTCAACATGGGCATTTATGAGCAGCCCGTGGAAACTCAGCCATGTAAGCTAGTCTCCTGTCACTTTTCTATCCAAACCAGCATCGACCTTTTGAGCAATTAGAGGCGTGGGAATAACTTCCTGTTTCTGGGTCACCCGGTGACTCCCCCTAACACACTTATTGTAAAATAAAAGTCTCTCAGATCCATCCATGTTTCCTCTTTCAGCTACTTCAAGGACAAAATCTTCACTTTTAATACGTGCAACTCACGGACAGATGCCATTCTAACGAGATAATCAATTCTCCGCCATCTGTCAGTGGCTGTAATGTTATTGCTGACTGGTGAATATTAGCTGGACCATTTTACTGGCCTACTGCACAAAGGAAAATCTTCTCTATTACAGGGGGATTTCATATATGTTGGAGTGTTAGGGTTGTGGTCGTACTCATCTCTACATGTCTGCATGGTCAGCAGCGTGAAATAGCATTAGATGAAAATGACATTGAACCCTGTCTAGTTTGATTTAAAATGGTAATAGATTCATGTTGTTCCAGAGAACGGCGTATTACAGGAATTAATCGTAAAAATATTTATGGAATAGGTGAAACTCTAACGTCAGAATGGTTTGAAACGATGATAGTATGAGATCGTACCCATCCAGAGGTAGTAACGATCGTATGTCAGCCCCAAGCTGGCGCCTTCATACACCCCCTGCTCCTTATTCCGTTAGCTCTACTGGGCCTGCTGCTATGAGTCAGCAGCGCCAAATGGGTCGCTCGGCAGTCGTAGAGGGATGTGCTCTTAATGCAGATTTAGAGCAGCTGTGTTTAGGCACTGCGGTTGACTCACTCTCTGAAGAGATGTAATGTGAGAGAGATGGTGGAGTTTCGACTCGCTCAAATCGCACCCCGAGTATCTCAGTCGAGCCAGAGCCAATTTACCGTTTGATTTGTTTGACTGAATTTTTCCTTTTACCTCTGCTTAACAGGATGAGTCACATCCTGTTGGGTTTTCATAGGTCCTTGTTCTCTAGCAGCAGTAACAGACATCTGTGGTGAAGGAGATGGACGTCTGTCTTATGATCAGTGCAGTTCCTGCTGTTGTTGTGATGCTTTAAATAAAGACACAGTTTGTCAGAAATATACAACAAACCTTTCCCAAAAATCAATCCAGTTCTTCCTCGCACTAAAGTGTGGGGTTATAAAGTTTGAAAATGATCCATAAAAGAGTTTTGAGGGACGTCAGAACAGTAACTTTGGAGAAAAAGCTCCTCTTATGAGTGAAAAATGAACTTTTACAGTCAGATATGACATAGATAAGATAGTTTCCTCCAGTCTACTCAGCAGCATCAACTTTGGACTAAATGTGACAACAGTTGAGAAATTATGGCCCCCGAAAACTTTGAAAATGATCCATGAAATAGTTTTTGAGTCATCATGTTAACACGAAGAATCAGCGGCGGACGCCATAATATGCCGACTTTTCAGGGATATAATAATAATAATATTAATTATAATTAGTGTAGAGAGGTTTGATAGAAAATGTAAAATGTAAAGAAAATGACTTGACAGAAAAAAATCAAATGGCAAAATGAAAGAAAAGCAAGCAGAGTTCATAAAAACCCCTGAGGAGTGTGACGGCGGGAGGAAGAAAAAGATGGAACCTGACAGCGGAGGAAAAGGCGTGATGTCATTGTTTGACATGTTTGTTTGTTTTTCTCTGCTTCACAATCAGTGACAGACTGACTGTCTGTCACTGTCATTAACATAAAATCAAATGAAGTTCTTAATCCATTTGAATAACGCGTTAATGCGTCACGACGTAAGCAAAATAGTTCGTACAACTCGATAATCCAAATTTGGGAATATCAGACCTTGGAAAAATGTGTTTACATCAAAACAACATGGATTCCCCAATGACCCCATGATGTCACTGATGTTCTTGTGGACGGATGGAGAAGCATCGACATGCTGGTTGTGATGCTTCTCATGGAAGGAGAGATGGAGCTGAGGTGCTCTTCCTCCTGACGAGCCTCCTCCGGGTGAATGCCGGCATCTTCAAGCCCACCAGCTTCTCTGGCAGAATGGAGAGATTCTGGATCCGTACAGTCCAGAGGGCAGATATTCATTTGCTGCGATGTTCTTGATCTTCTTACGTTCAGCCATGGTCGAACACCTGCAGCACAGATAAGAAGAAGCAGGTAAGACGGTTCCGTCGGGGCGGCAGCAGCGTTATCTGCCCGGCGCCATCCGTCGTTCATGTTTTGCTCAATTAATCCCAGAACATCTGACGGTGTTGGAGCAACGTTAAAGACACCTCCCACCACCCTCCTGCAGCTTACCTGAAGACCCCTTGCTTGCTGGATCCTTCCGTCTAAGCCAAGCCAGAAGGTCCCTGAGGGCCTTCTTGCGTTTCGGACCATTCACTCCTCCTTCAGATGTGCACATTACAATGTTTGAAGAAAATACAATTTATATAAAACCGCTGCTGTGAGAGCGTGGCCTGGCATGAACCCGCCCCCCCCTCAAGAATCAGTTGTAAGAGTAAAATGAGGCTTGTGAAGGAGAGAGGCTGAAAAGTCCTGGAAAAATTATCCGACAAAAAAAGCCACAAAAGGCTTTGTCCTCAACTCTAATTGAGGTTTTCCTCTACATGCTGATTCCATCATTCATGTTTCATGATCTGAGTAGGAGCCATGGTTTTAGTTCCACCTGTGAGGGTAGGGGGAGGTTTGATTATCAACCATGTTTCTTTGTTTGCAAAAATCTATCATTTTGATTTTGGGCTAAGATCCAGTCATTTAAACTGGTCCTACGTCGGCGTCTCCGACAGCAAGAGCGCGTCCTTGAGAAGCCCCCAATCCCCTGCCTTGTGCAAGTAATCTCCCAGAAATGAAATGTTATGTCCACGGTATTTTCTCAGGAAAGTTAGTAGAATATAAACTACTGCAGTAAAATATGTAATATACAAGCTAGATCTCCTCGACATGTAGAAATTATGTCCCGGAAACTTCAGAAGATGAAACTCCCCCTAGAGTCGGATGTATTCAACTGACCTTCCTCACAATCAATCCATCTCTTCCTCACACTATGGATGTATAATAATAGAAATTGATCCATGAAAATTTCAAGTTATCGCTTCTACATGATAACATAGAAATGAGGATTCCATAATATCATAAAGCCCCAAAAAGTGACTTTTTATTCCCTCAGTAAACTATCATTATAAACACTATAAACATCACTATAAACACCATAAACACTATAAACAGTATGAACATCATTATAAACACTATAAACATCACTATAAACACCATAAACACTATAAACAGTATGAACATCCTTATAAACACTATAAACATCACTATAAACACCATAAACACTATAAACAGTATGAACATCATTATAAACACTATAAACATCACTATTAACAATATAAACACTATAAACAGTATGAACATCATTATAAACACTATAAACATCACTATTAACAATATAAACACTATAAACAGTATGAACATCCTTATAAACACTCCAAAGATCACTATAAACATCACTATAAACACTCTCACGATAAACAAAAGCGTTTAGTGGCCCTTTATCCTTCCCTATTGACAAAATGCTGCGTCTGACGTCTTTGTTATTGTTCTTTCGTGGGTCAGTTTAGGCCTGTCAGCTGTTCATTCTAGCTGACAGCCTTAGACTTATACAGGACCGAGTTTTAGGGTGATGTGAACAGCTCCACAAAAAAATCTGATCTAAGAGAATTATGGAATTGAGCAATAAGACTGGCGGTGTGAACGTAGCCTTAGGGGCCTCTTATTTGGGGTGTATCCAGAATATTCTTCGCCACCTCCCGTTCACATTCCCGGGAAAAGCCTCCTTTGATCCTTTGGAAGTAACATCTATGCGAGAAGATACAAGAAAAAGGAATGTTGGTTGCACTTTACAATACATTACGGTAATACAGTCCTAACAGTAAAAACGTTTATATCAGTGCAGTATCTCGGTTTAAAAATGATAACATGTTGATTGTAATATTGTTATAACATCATAATAATTAGGTTATGTAGGTTTATGTTTTTAAAGTATTATAGTATATCAATTTCAAACAACACTTATATTCCAAATTTCCTTTTGTTTCAAGGTCATACTGTACAAAATTGTATGTTTAATCTTGTGAGTGTGAATTTGTTTAACTTATTCTCTAACTTCACTCAGGTTTATACGAGAACACGATTATTAGAACATTTTACCGACTACACGTCACTTTATAAATGTTCTTTTGTCAAACAGAGACCCTCACTCCGATCCTTCCCCTTCACCCACGGTCCTGCTGAATCCTGTCCGCTCTGAAACGCAGTATTTTGATGCATAATCTGCATAAACAATGTGAATGAATTCTTGCCAGCGGGCCTGTAAACAATCATCTTTTGCAGAACTGGGGAACGATTTAAAGGTTCAAACTCCTGGAGATACATCAACGTGTTAGAAACCAGCTGAGGATGAATCCTCGCTTTGTGCTGAGAGAAGCTGTGGAATAATTGATGGTTGGAAGCGGAGGATGATATTAGTGGCAGAAAATCACTGACTTGGTTGAAACATAAGCACACATTGTTTTTACATTGTTTTTTTTTTGAGCATTAAATGAACCTTATCGCAGCTCATCCAGTCCCTCCTGTTTATCCCCACCCCTCCCCCATTTGTTAGTGTAAAGTGCAGTACACTATTTACTTTACTTCACTTTACTCAAGGAAAAGATGTTTAAAGGAAACGTTTCATTTTTACTGTAAAACATGTGAGCCACAATTATTATCACCTCTAGTAAATCCTGTGATTAAAAAGTCATTGAAGTATATTTCCAGTCCTGTTTTATATTCGTCTGTTTGATTGGGAACTCTGAGGTGGTGAAATTATAAATACCTTCTCTTTATTTGAAAATCTTTGGAATACAAACAGGAAGGCTTTTTGTTCACAACACAATAAAAATGTATTTCCAATTTTTTTGAAGTACGCGATATCTCGACTTTTGAGTCGTGGCCGTTTAATTTCAACTCACACGGTTCAACCCGGCCGACTCCTGCAGCCTTTTTCGCTATTTATTGTCAATTGTTAATAAAGTTTTGTTTGAAAGCTCCGAGGCAGAAAAAAGTTAGTTTGTTAGCAACATGCTAACAAGACAGATCCAAGCTATTTATTAGCCATCCTGTGTTCCGAATCTTCTTCTTTTTTTTTTAAATGTTGGTGTCTAGAACGCTGTCGACAGTATGGCTGCTCTATCTATCAGAGTGAATTGTGGGTAAGCGAGCTATGTTTGACTGTATAGAGTGTACAAAGGAAATCGGGCTCATATCGTACAGTGTACGCCCGACAGATCTCTTGTTTTATAAAGAACATAGAAAATATTTGCATATCTCATTTCGCTGATATTGAACAGCGAACATCCGATCAATGGATCTGCTCAACGACTCTTCACAGGGACGCATGAAACCTGTCCTTCACTGTGTACGGTAATCGTAAAGAATTTGCGCTAACATTAGCGAACCCTGTAAGCGTTAGTCCCATGGGCCTAAAGTCTTACCTCTGAACTTTTCTCCCGAGATCAGCCTCATATTAATGATTCGTCTCTTTGTGACCAGGAGCGTCTGCCTTCTTCTTCACTCAATCTCAAATCACCGATCTGAGCGACCCCCACAGTCTCATCACCACTAAATCACTTTCTAATGAAGTCGCCTTTAAAAACCTGCAAGCCGTCGCCCAGTCCAAACCAAAGCCCAACAAACTCTTTTGCTTTTCAAAAATCTTAGTCTGTTCCTCCAACGGATCTGCCCAGAACCATTATAGACGTTTTTCTCCGAGTCAGACGCCACCTTCAGAAGAATGAAGAATGGGATAACTTCTCCAGAGAAGTCTCCAATATAGAACAACTCTCCACAATTAAAAACCAAAAAAACAACAAAGAGATGAATTGAATCCAGGTTTTATAAAGTATTAGTAAGTGAGTCACAAAATAGAGAAAAGTGGGAAGCGGAATTAAGTGTTGGTATTTTGGCGAATGAATGGAAGGAAGCCGGTCTTTTGGGTCAGAACCTGTCTCAAGGCAAAGTATGGTAAACCTTCAGGGTTATGTCGATGACCCGTTTAATATACTGAGGGCCAGTCCAAACATTCAGGGATATTGGAGGCAGGTCCAAAAAGAAATGGAACAAATATTTAATATAGAAGTGCAATTTGATCCGAGGCTTTTCATTCTGGGTTTTCCAGGAGGAGTTCAAGGGATGGGGGAAAAAAAAGTATTTATTTAGGCTCTTTCTACTAAAAGTAAAAAAAAACATCACATCACGACGGCTTCTGCCAAAACTCTAAAATAACTGTCAGCCAAACACAAAAGAAGGTGAGGGACGGATTAATCATGGAAAAAGTTACTGCAAAGGTTCAATTATTGGATATATTTTATTTATTCGCATTCTATGAAGAGGTATGCCATGTCATTTTCTTATGTCGTGTTTAGTTTGTTGTGATCACTTTATAAGTTATCAGCTAAGGTTTCTAAATGGTTTATAACAAAGCAACAAAAATCAGTTTTTCAATATGGCTCACTATTTAGCAATATTCAGTTAGCAGTACAGATAAGTGTGCTCACTATTTGGCAGGCATCAGGTCACTGATGCCCTTTAAATATCATGTCTTATCACAGCTTATTAATGATTTTTAAAGTGTTTACAACTTATTAAGCGAACTATGTAGAAGTCATTAATACATCTTTAATAAGGGGAGTCTTATTTGAAAGTGGTACCGAATGGATTTACCTTACGTTGCGAAAATAAAAAGTTAAAACTGACCATTCCTACTTTGCTACCATACTCGCACACACACTTAAAAATCATTCTCCTTTTTTGACCATTTCATTTGTTAATCCGTCGGCGCTCTTATATCCAGGCTGTGCTTGACGGCTTTCAGAAGCACGTGGTAAAACCCCACCAGCGGTCGACGCACTGCGAGCGCTCCGGTAATTGCAAAGCAGTTGCTGTAACGTTACAACCGGGGGGGAAGAAGCTGAGATGGCCTGCAGTTAAATCCCCATGTGTTAAGTCTCGCACGTTGGCAGCACCAGTGGATGGTGACATGCAACTACTCAGTAGTTTCTGCATCCAATTTCTGAAATCCTTCCCTGTCACCCAAGCGATAACGCTATTTCTACGGTATAATGCAGCTGTGCGGCTGCAGACGGCGTCTTCGATGCATCAGGCCTCAAATGCCTCCAAAAAAGTGCGTGGATTTCATGTTTGCTGGCAAAAGCCACCTCTAATACATAAAAGACATCGCATGCCAAGAATGTTTCATCGTTTCCACTCCTTAATCTTCCTCGTTTGGATAGATTTTTGAAAAAGTTAGTTGACATGAACGACGTGAAGGGGGCGGGGCTTCCTCTGAGCTACAGTGTTTGGATCAGGAAAACAGTGGGACACATTACCAGAAGGCAGTACAAATGTGTTGCATTCTGGGTCTTTTACAGGTTGTAACACGAGTATCATCGCGCTCATGATAGGATGAGACATTTTCAGACTTGTGAGGAGATCGTAGAAAAGTAGATCCGATCATCTTCTCTCATTAGTGATCAGGGTTCTTTCACTTTTACAGTCTATGTTTTGAGCTCCACTGATTGTGTTTCACTTCTGTTGGGCATTCTAGAGTATTCTCTTTCACGTCATGACTGACTGAATGCTGTTTTGCAATACTACATTTACAATATGAAGTATTGTATATGTTTTGCAATACAAAAGTTCAATCAGAAGGACTATCCTCTGGTGCACTCGGGCTACAGTTGTTCCTTATGCCACTCTGTTATCCTCACCTTTCACACAAGATCTGGATAAATTACCTTCATGGTCTTCATCACCTGTACTCATTGAGGTTGCCTCCTCCATCAATCTCTGTCACACCTGCATGCTGCGCCCATCACCTTCACCTGCTGCCTTTAAATACGACACTGTCTCCATCCATCTAGTTCTCTCATGCTGCTGGTATCACACACCCTCCACCTCCTCATCTCCACCCAGTCCTCACACATCCCTCAGCCTTGTCATTCATCAGTCTCAGCAGAGTCATCAGCCACCACCACCAGTATCCAGAGTCCAGAGAGGGGGATATTCCTGCTGCTGCTCAGGGCAGAAACCCTTCAATCACAATCTCCCTGAAGAGTCTGAGCCACAGAGACTTTCTGATAGACTCACTTTCACACGTCATCCGTCTTTTCTTCATCCTGTCTTCCCTGATTGAACTGGACAAAGTACAGCTGTGGGGCAAACTTACTCACATTCAAATATTGTGACTTTAGTTCAGATTCATTTGGTTTTAGAAAAGACAAAGACGATGTTGGAGCTGAGAAATGTGCATTATTCAAAAATAATAATTATACATTTCTGACCTTTCATTTGTTTTAGAACTGGATTCATTTTTGGTAAGATCTGTTACATATTTGTGACACTAGGGGGAGCTTTATCTCCAAAAGCTTCAGATTTGATGCATAAGAATGGACTGGAGGGGATCTTTCTTTAATACATGGGACATAACTTCACATTTAATTCGAGGAACTCAATGCTTGTACGATGCAGGGGATTGGGGGCTTTATTGGGGTATAACCTTGCTGTCATGGAAAACACAGCTTAGGCCTAATTTCGTAATATCCTTACATGAATGTATTTATTTAAAGTATAACATCTTCTTTATGCTCTTTGAATAATTTCAACGCCAACATCTCAATCCTTTATAAATGTTTGGATATATGAAATTAAAAGGCGGCTTTATATCTAATTTATTGTTCACTCCTACGATCTTACATCTCTTACTGTGTGTAGTTGTGGGGATCAGCCCATAAAACAGCAACAATTCCAATAATACTTCCTTACAAGTGATCAACCAAGCTGGTTATCGTGGTCAAAGTAACCCACTCTGACTCAAGTCCGATGTTACGATATTTGAAGACTGGGTTTAAGATAAAATACTACTTATAACGATCAGAATAAAATCAGTGTGACTCCCAGAGTGAAAAGAAAAGTTTTTCTCAATACAGGAATGCAAATACGATTTGGGAAGTATTAAGAAACCTTGGAATAATTACATGTTTATGTATGTATAATGACCCAACTCGTAAATAAAAAAGCGAAGAGGCACTCATGAATATTTTATTAACTTGAGGATGAACATTTTGATCATATCATAGGAATCATACTGAGAAATTCAGTTTTTTGCCATTATGGCTGTAAAAACAGAAATGGCTGCTGTAGAGCGAATGAAGGTTTTTTTTTAGGCTCCACTCTTCCCTTTTACTGATCGGCTCTGATAGCATCACTCACAGCTTGTGCCTTCGCTTTCAGGCTCTCATCAGAACCAGGAGAAGCCCATAACAAAGAGGGCATTCTGGCCAGTTAGCACAGAGGTAATAGAATTAATTTGTCTTTCTGTCTTTCTGTCTGTTGGCTTTTGCTGACGCTACTCGGACAATAAACCAAATGTTGAGAAATAAATCCGACTACTTCCTGCGTCCTTGAATGAAAGGAGATCGGACCCTCTCCGACGTGGACACCTTGTTATTTTACGCAATCTTCTGAAGAGACGGGAATTGGCGTGCTTCTAGTATACGACCTGATCTATTCTCCGCTGACGTACAGTTGACCCCTGACCCATCAAGCAGCCCATCAGCGGGGAAGACGCCGGCAGAGGGGATGACCTTGAATGCTGGAGCGGCGCCACTGGAGGTGTCCTTGAATGGACCATAAGATGCTATCCTCACTTCTAGTATCTGTCCTCTGACAAACAAATGTCTGCATTTCCTCTAGAATCTCTAACATATAATGATTTTTCAGATTCACCCGTGTAGTTCATGAATTATTATTATTAAGTCCCTCCTGAATTATCTACTAAATATAAGCTTAAAATTAGCCCCGCAACTATCAGGTGTATTTGGTTCAAAGGTGAGACCAGAAATAATTTATTTTACTCTAAATAAAGATCCACATTTGACAATGTGAGAATAATCACTGATTTAACAGAAAAACAGAAAAACAGAACATAGTTTATCGTTTCTTGGGAAAAAAAAGGCTATGACATCGTTATAAAACAGTAAAACGCCATCAATCAAAACAATCAGTGAATTTGAATCCAAAACTCTTTCATAACTTCTGCATCACATTTGATAGGAATACCTTAACGTTGATGTGATTCCACATCGTTTCTTTGGGTCAGAACCAGGAGAACTCTCAGCTGGAGAGACAATGGACCCAAAATGGGATATAAATGGGATTTAGGATAGGATAGGATTTTATTGTGCCCCTTTAGGGAACATTTAATAACAATATTTACAAATTATGACACAAGTTACCGAATGTAGCAAGAAAAATATACAAAGATATGATATTTAAAGATGTAAACATTGTACATTGCACGAATCCAAATACAAAAGTGAGCTAGTGGGGGACAAACAGATGGATCTTTGCTATAACGGGCACTACATCATATTTATATAGTCACCAAAATAGTCAGAAAATGAAGGTTTACAGACAAACGACCCCACTTTCCTAACGCCCAAGACTTTTGGGTAAAATATAGCTGCTGTGGAACCGAAGAGTATGATGCCAAAATAAATGATTCATACTGGTCCGTGACTCAAACCCCACCCCCAGCCCCACCGAAAGGGGAAGAAGTTGCTGTGAGTCACTCAAATTTCATTAGAAGACAGAATGATGTGTAGCAGGTGAAAAACTAGAAAATTTGTGTCCAAGGACACTGAGGCACCCGTCACGAGAAAAACTCAATTTGCACTGATGTGGACGGACCATCAGCATCTATCATGGGTGAATGCGAACAAACTGACATCTAAGTTCAAATATCTCTCAAACTGTTAAAATAAGAATATGTAGGAAACCAATTTTGAGATGCACTTCCTACAAAGGTTAGGGGACATGTAATTGAATAAAATATCCAAAGGGGACATCTCTGAATATGCAGACTGAGGACAATCTATCTCTGAGATTTAAAATATAAACCAATTAACATCCGTGTCCGCAATTCATCAAGATCTTTAACACAATTAAGAATTAGCAGTTGCAATGCTAAAGGTTGTACTTCTGGTTGGACTGAAACACTTATTCAACAGGATTGGTAGCTAGAAACCATACATTATATATGGCATACTATCTCTAGCTCTACCATACTATTAGTATAAAGGGACATTCTAAAAGTCGTTAAGTGTGTAATCCAGAACTGTTATCAGAGAATGAGACTGAAGTTGACAGTTGAAGGTTCCTTTGATTATACGATCTTTTCTTCAAACTAAGCTGCTGGACGTTTGGAAACTTTTGGTTTCGGTGTCAGTAGTACAAATGTGATGTCACAGTAATAGCAGCTACTATAGCACTCTCTGGATAACAACTAAAGGCTAAACAGTAGTTTATTAAATGAGTTAAAAACCTGTTTTGGTCATAATACATATATAATAACATAGTAATGATAAATCATTTATTAGGATAAACATTAAACCAAAGTCGCTAACACTCCTGATCACCATGGAGGGACACCTCAGGTGAGGGGTCTTTTAGTAAAAGGCTGAAATATTCCGTTGATCCTGAGGTGTACAGCTGATAAGATAAGATAAACCTTCATTAGTCCCAGAACGGGGAAATTGCAGGATCATGTAGCCGAAAATTTAGGACATTTAAGCCACTGAATCCAACCTAGATTGGGTGACTTAAAACTGAATCTTAAATTCCATATTTGATATTTAACACCCCAACCCCACCTCAGCCACAATGACAACACCCCCACCACATCGGAGTACAGCCCCACTCTTATTTCGGTAAGTGCAAATACGGGATTTTACCACCTAGTCCTAATCAGAACTGATCATCTGTATTCGCCCAGCGACTGCTATGAAAGGGCAGCTGGCAACCAGGGGAAGACATGCTGACAGCCTGGAGAGACAGCTGGTAGGAGGAGAAGACCCCATCTGGGCCTGCCATAGGCTAGCTACCTAGCGTCGGAGGAACTTGGCACTTTTATTGTCCAGATTTTACCCATCCCTGGCGACGAAAAGTTAAATGAAGAAAATACTCCGAGAGTCAGCGAGAGCCGGGGCTGAAGGCGACTCATCACCAGACAACGCGACAATAGACGCAGGAACGAAATGGACAACAAGAATGATGATCAGCACTTTACCTGATTCTACAACATCTGCTCAAGGAATCAAGCTTCAGAGTTGCATTTGGGGCTGTGCCAAGATGACATCCTCGGAAATGTGCTTGAAAGCAGAGCGACAGGGACCTCGCATCGCATACTGCGTCCTAAGAAGTGAGTCACGGAAACCAAAATCTCTAGGACATAGCACAGCAGAGCACCAGTAGCCCAGGGCTTTCCAAAGCCAGCAACAGAGACTAAGACCCCGTGTCAAAATCCTCTAATTAAGTGGCCAAAAATCCTGTGAGAAGAAGTGGGAAATGGACAATGTAGAGCTCAGCAAACTCCTGGAACAACTGAGGGGGACCAGAATAAAGAAATTTGAGAGAATGGGGGAACTGATATACAGTTATGGAGTCGGGTTCTTTGGAGCTGTGGAGGAAAGAAGGAAAGGTCAGCAAACCCAACCAGGTCTAGGAGGCAGCTATACTTTAAGCGACTTGTCAGGGCAGTTAAAGAAGCTGTGGATAAAAGCCTGAGAGGAGAAGGAGGGAATAAACCTGCTGTAGGCAGAAATCAAGAACCGGCTGTCAGCTTTGAGGAGCGCTGAGAACCTCAGAAGGAGGCGTAGAAAGAAGGAACGTACAAGGTCAAACTTCTTCAAAAGGCCCCTTCAGGTTTTTGACGAGCTCGTTCACAGAGGAGAGAGATGGCAAGCTCACAACATCAAAGAAAGATCTTGAAGCTCACCTTAAGATTATTCACACTGACAGCCATCAGGGCAAACAGATCAACCTTCCATCTGACACGCCGCCATTACATCCTCCAGAACATCATTTCGACGTCAGCCCTCCCGGGTGGATTGAAGTTGTAAGAACTGTACGTCCTACAAAGAGCCACATCCTCCCCTGGGCCCAACGGAGTCCCGTACAGGTTTTATAAGAATGCATTAGATGTGCTACGCTTCCTGTGGAGACGGATGAAGATGTGGCAAAAAGGAGCAACACCAACAGCTTGGCGGAGGGCAGGAGGCGTCCTGATCCCTACGGAAGAGGGCTCTGCTGGGATCAACAGGAGCGAGAAGGATGCTGACAGGAAGGACTGTGGTTTGACTCACATCTCAGCTCAAAGATGGCTACTTCCTGGAGTTGTGTGGTGTATGGGTCACAGGGGCATACCCCCTGAAGGCCATCCAGAGGATATGCCTGAGGAGGAACATACCTCAACACAGCTGGCCAATCGGAATCTCTACCTCCCCCTGGTGGACCCAATTAAACCTAATGGTCTCCAACCACTGGTCCGCTCAGAGGAGTGGTGAGTATGGAAAGTTCGGTCCTGCAACTGATGCTAAAGTTAAACTAAAGCTGGATGTTTGTCAAGCCTGTTCAGCAGTTATTTCCGGTGACAGTAATATAAAGGTAATAACGTAGTAATAGCAGTTTAAACAACTAAGGCAAAAAAAACAACTTAGGACGACAATTAAAGGATAGTTTATCAATCCAGTTAAAAAACTATTTTGGTCATAATACAAATGTAATAACTCATTAATAACAGTATGATAGAAGTATCGCCCTTAATAGGATAAAGATTAAACAAATATTGGCTATAGGATACACTCTGGGACCTGATCACACTGAAGGGGAAACCTCAGGAGGGGGGGGGGGGTCTTGTAGTAAAAGGCAGAAACACCCGTTGATCCTGAGGTATACAGCTGAAGATTTATCCTGATATTTAAAATATTTAAGCCACTGAATCTAAACCTGGATTGGGTGAATTAAAACTGAATCTAAAATTCCATATTTGATAAGCCCCACCCCCACCCCTTTCAAAATGACAGCACCCACCTCCCCAGCATTAGCCCCAATATCATATCGCTATACAAAAACAAGGGATTGTTGCACCTAGTCCTAAGCAGAACTTCCAAATTCAATTTCTTGTTCAAAGTACCCAATGACATAAGCATGAATAACACCTTGGGTCAGGAAACAGTACATCCTGTAAAAGTCCCCAATCCCCTGTTTTCACACTAGTACAATCATTCCCCCTGATTGAAATCCTCAATTTAAACGTGAAATTATCGCTGAAAAAGTTTTTGCTCAAGAAATTGAAAAAAAATCCTCTCGTCAATTCATATCTACCCAATTTGGACTAAATACGATAAACGGTTAACAGGTTATATTTATGTCCAAAAAAAATGTTGGGATAAAGCTCCCCTAGTATCAGAAATATACAACAAACATTCCCCTCAATCAATGCAGTTCTTCCTTGCACCAAGGTCAATGGAAATAGAAAATGTAAAAACAACCAATGTAATGGTTTTTGAGTTATCGCGTTATCACGAAGGATCTGTGGACGTGGTGGCGATGAAGATTCCATACTGTCCCCAACGTTCTGGGCTGATCACAATAATGTAAAGTGACCGAGATTCTCATATGTGCATATCTAGAAATAGAAGAGCTAGTATCGGTACAGATACCGGCACCGGTATCGGTTATGGTACATCTGGTCAGGCTTTTATGCAAAAACCTCTCAGGATAATCTTTAGCATCTTCTCCAGCACCTTCTGGACCGTCATCGGATGATGCAACCCTCCACTTGAGACCAATAAAGTACGTCTAAGTCTAATGACTTGATGTCTCATCTGGCCTGGAAATCCGGCTCCCTCAGGATGAGCTGGAGAGTGTTTCTGGGAGAAGGTACGTCTGGAATGCTTCTTAAACCACAACCTGACTCTGGATAAGTAGTAGATGATAAATTAGTGAGTTACGACTCTTGGACTGCTATTATCTCCCTGAAAAGTTGGGGATATTAACAAATCGTCATCGCATTTGTCGCTGCCTCTGAAGTGTCGTGTTAATGCGATAACTCGAAAAGCATTTCAAGGATCATTTTAAAATTTTATACTCATATAGGACTTAGTGCGAGGAAGAACGGGATGGATTTTCAGTTGCATATTTCCGACAGCAAGGCGCCATAATTTCTCAACCATTGGTTTGATTTAGTCCAAATTCAGTCCCTATGAAACGACTGGAGGAAATAATTGTTAAATATATTATAATATTTCCCTCTAGTGGTTCAGATTTTACCCACCAACTCGCTTTTATAACCTTTTTCTGACATGAATTCATGGTTCAATCAGAGGAACTGTTTTTACAGTGCAGGACGTTTTTGGCTGCGTTTTCAGCGATATAATAATAATAATAATACATTTAATTTATAATGCACTACCATTATACTAGTCTGAACATTCAGTAAGAGAATTTATTATTTTTCCTCTTCATTATATTCCAGAACATCTACATGTCTGTCTGCACATCTGTGTCACATGACTTCATCATCTCAGGACCTTCACATTTGAATCTTCAGCCCTCTTTGAAGCGCTTGTTTAGCACGCCGTTTAAACTAGCCTCCAAACACTGAAAAATAGAAATGCATTTGCTAATTACACAAACGCATTAACGTCTTAAGTGTCGGCTGGAATGCATCAGGCCCAGGATGTGACACCGGCGCGCTGAACCCACTCCACACGCTCCACTGAATGGAGGCGGAGACAGTCTGATGTCTCCCACTGACAGCGTCAAAGTCAGGCTGCTGCCTCGGTAAATGGGCCGTGCCCTTCAAGGCGAGTCTCGCCATCTCTTTCCTTTTGGCTGCACATTTGACGGAGGCTGAATTCTTCAGGATGACTATGTTTATGTAAATAAACAGCCTACAGTCCAGCCACAACCGTATACGCCGATTCTGTTTAGTAGACAATACGGAGAAAGTCAGAATTACGGTCATTCGACATGTGGGAAAAAAAAAAAGTCTTTCATTCACAAACTGACGCCTCAGAAGAACCTGTCCAGGATAAAAAGGCTGAACAATCTGTCAAACTCAATCAGAGAGGGCGCCGGCGCTCTTCACTGACGTACCGGCTATCGCAGTGCATTCTGGGATTTGTGGTATCTGTGGTATTTTTGAGCTGTATACCAGCGGTCCAGTTATTATAAAAAATTAGATATCGTCTTTTCAGACCGGATATAATTGTTGTGTGGTGCCGGATGTGGTCCGCGGGCCTTGAGTTTGACACGTTTGATGTACATCATCCATCGACAACAAACAGACAAATCCAACATGTAATTCCTTTAGAGTCCGGAAGAAATCAGAAACTGACGGAAGGAGGAGTACGAGGTACGAAGGGTGTTTCGGTTTGCATCAGTGTGGAACAACAAATACGGCGTCCACTGTAACGGACCCAGTTAGGACCGGTTCCTGCTCGTTCCTGTTCTGACTGATTGGTCAGTGCTGCATCATAATGTGTCCTGCTAAAACATCCCATCCAAAGAGAGATATTTTACCTCTGATCAGATATGAAGTGGGTGATGCTTTACGGGTTTCCAGGTCGAAGCCCTGGTTGTTTACGACGTCCTCTACAATTATTGTTACACTTAAAAAAAAGAAAAAAAATGAAATGATGATTCATATTTCTACCTTCTCCTGTGTGAGCAGGAACTCTGAAGTGGTGAACAGGTACTTCCTGTTTGACTGGGGTATAAATATGAGGTGACACAGGCCTGATTCTCTCTGAGGGTCTTCACCATGATGAAGACCAGAGAACACAGCAATGAGGAGCATAGAAAAGTTGTAGAGCTGCACAAATCTGACAATGGAGACAAGAACATTTCTCAGCAGTTCAAAATGTCAGTTTGAATAGTTAGATGAATAATGAAGAAGTTGACAACTTTCCTCCTCCTCTTCTGGTTCGCCTTTATTGTCTGGTGTTAAACCAAACCGCGCTCAGCGGCCCTGAAGTGATGGCTTTGCGACAAAATAATCCCTGATGCTCTCCTCTAAAGATGCAAGATGTAGCTGCTGGAGAGATGAACTGGGGAAGATGCAACAGGGTAATTCAATTCTCTGCTCAAAAAGGAACCAGAGAACATTAGTCAATCATCAAACATAATTCAAAGCGAGTTTTTTAACATCTTTAAACTTCTTCATTTTTGATCTAACTGTTCAAACTGACCTTTGGACTGCTGAGAGATGTTCTTGTCTCCATTGTCAGATTTGTGCAGCTCTACAACTTTTCTTTACTCCTCAAGTTAAAAGGTTAAGTTCATAACAACAAAAGTTATAGAACACATTATTGTTGACAGAGAGGTAAACTCAACCAAAACAATAATCATGATTTTATTATGGATATTATTATTTTACTGTTAAGTTTGGTTGATAATTATGATATGAAAAATAAATTGTTGCTAAGATAATAGTTTTTTGTTGTATATATAAAAAAGAAAAGAAAAGGTAATTAGTAAAGAAAGCAGATGGATTATATATATTTTTATATTTATATATTTTTTATAGGTTAAAGTTAGTATTTCTGGTTATCTTATTCAATTGCTGTCATTGACCACAATTAATAATTTGAGGTTGAAGTAACTTCAATTGAAGGCCTGGCTATTAGTATTATTAAAATGCTATTTATTTATATGTTTATCTTAAGTTCTAAAACACATATTTTGTGACTCAGAAGTATTTATTCCAGATGTTTTTGTTTTATTTATTAATTTCTTTAATTTAAATATAATATACCTGATATTTGGCTTGGGGCGGCGGCCCTGCCGGTGTCACCTCATATTTATACCCCGGTCAAACAGGAAGTCATTTTTCACCACTTCATAGTTCCTGCTCAAACAGGTGAAGCTAAAAAAAAAATTTAATACAAATATATAAAATAAAGGAGAAATGTATGTTTTATTTTTCACAAAGTAACGTTTCCTTTTAATGATGTTTCTTGAGTGAGAGGTTAGATTTCTGTGAATAATTTAGAGTAAAGATGGCGGGTGTAAAGAATTAAGACGTTTTTTGCATCTCATTTTCTCATTTCTTCCAAAGGCTTACCAAACATTCTGTTAAGAACTGCTGTGCATATTTTTATGCCTGAAAATGCCTCAATGTGCCTCGGAATCTACGCAGGAAGTGATTCTCCATGATTTGACCCGAGGAACAAAATCCATGAAACAAACAAGTATGTTTATCAAACATCCTTCATATCTTACAAAACTTTAAACAGTTCCAACAGCAACTTTTCTTGTTGCCTTATTCCAAGTTTTCCTTTTGAAACAGCAGCTCATGTGGGAAAGTAGTAAATAGTGCATTTTATTATGCAGCGGCGGTCATATCGCCGTCGCCAGATGTTTCGTGTATACAAATGAAACAAACGCCGTTTGAGTCAGTTACCATCATTACAACGTTTTGAAAGGCGTACCGAGTACGTTAACCTTCCTGCGAGGATGAAAACAAACATCGGTTACCCTCTGGCGCCGCGATGCCACACCTGAAAGTGTGCAGGATATCAACTAGTCGTATGCTCAAATATGGACATACGGCTTTATTTCAATTAGAGGCACATCAAGGAGACCGGCTCAAGGAGATGAAACCAGAAGACATGAAATGAATCACGGTGACAGCGAATAAGTCAGACTGGCACGAGGAAGAACTCTGCAGACACATCAATCACGCCACGCCACGTCACGCCGCACCGCGCCAAGTACTATATTGCATCTTTATTACTTCCCTGCTATTACAACGCATATGTAAAATGTCTGTGCATGCGATTAGCAAGGGGGACGCGGAGAGAGAGAGCGGCGTATGGAAAATGGGGTATCCCCCAGGGACAGCGGCTGCTGCCGGAGGAGCGACCTGTCTTAAATAAATCATTCCATTTCCATGCCCAACTTCTCTATCTCCCTTTAATCCAGTGTGGGAGAGAGTGGAGAAAGATAGGGGAGTAAGCTGTTTGCCTTCCTCCTCTGCCTGTGTCGCTCTAAGCCTTTGATAACTTCAGTTCCTAAACTTTTTTTTTTTCTTGTGTTGACCCACTTAAATGTAACTGTAACTTGTTTTACAGTGTAGCAGTGGAAAAAAAAAAGAAGAGTTAATCCTGTGTCGGTAAATAAAGTTGTTTTAATTGGCGCGTGGCTTTCAGCTGCAAGCCGAGGCAGGTTGATAACACGTCCTTCAAGAATGAGGACCTTCGTCTCCGCGCTTTGAAGATGAAGGTCTCATAAGTGAAGTCTTCAAATCTAATCCTGGGTTAAAAGCCGAGAAATAAAAATGATTTTTATTGAGTTTTATAGATTTTATAGCCACATAGACTCTCAGTGAGAGGAAGAACTGGATTGATTATGGACAATATTCGGTTGAATATTTCTGATACTAGGAGAATTTATTGATGAAAAAAACATTCATTTTAATCTACATTTGGTGCATATTTCTATATTTCATTCATCAGGATTTACACTAATAGTTCATATTTTAGTCACTAGGGGGAGTTGTTTTCTTTTCTTCATAAAAACGAACCCGATTGATTTTGGGAAAGGTTTATTATATACTTCTGACACTAGGGGGAGCTTCATCTCCAAAGCTTCTCAACCGCTGGTCCGATTTACCCCAAGTTTAGTAGATATGAATCAACTAGAAGAGATCTCATGTAGCATCATGTAGTATATTTGAATCTGATAGTTCATATTTTACTCACATCAGGGAGCTTCATGATGAATTAATACCTGTGGATTGGGGACCTTTCAGGGATATACCCTTAATGTCAGGGACGACAGCATAGTCCTGGTTCCAATTTAAAAGGCGTAGGGGCCATCCAGGCTTTGATGTCCTTCAGACACTCCAGCAAGGGATTTAAGGAGGTGGCATTGTTTCTTTTCAGCGGGAGTCTGGATTTGGGAGTCGGCTGCATAGAAATGATATGAGATGCCATGTTTCTTTAAAAGAAACCCTGAGGGGAGAAGATATGAGGGGAAAAGGAACCAAGAGTCGGACCCCGGGGGAATCCGCATGAAAGAGAGGCAACGGATGAAATGCAGTCACCTTGGCTTATTGAGTATTTTCTCAAGCCAAGGATGCCGCGGTCCGCTGTGTCAAAGTAGCTGTGAGATCTAAAAGCACGAGGAAAGCAGAACCACCAGAACCTGTGGTTCAAGAAATATCATTAAAACGCTCAAAAGTGCAGATGCTGTGCTCTGCAGGACCCCAAAACCAGACTGGAAGATCCCAAGAAAGTAATTTACATTTAAAACAGATTGGAGATCGGACTGAAGTTGGAAAGAAAGGTCCGAGTCAGCTCTTTGGATTAAAGGTTGCAGAACCGCTTATTCAAACCTTTTAATGTTTTACTCTCTATTATTATTGCATTTTTTTTAGGTTTTATGTCTTTGGGGGAAATTTATTCGTCCGATGTCAAAAACAATGAGAAATGATTTGGTTGTGCTTGTTTTTAAATAGTCTAATAAGGATAAACCGTGTTTCCTTATTAAACATTCTGGTTTTATGAAGTTTTAATATACAAATGATAAAACCAAACCCTATTTAAAGAATAGGACTTTCCCAAGCATGGTTAGCCGTAGCCACGGTAAACGCTTCCCCTTTTAGCGGTGGTGTCTCCCAGGGCTCCATTCTTGGCCCCTTACCTTTTAGAATCTACTTGCTTCTACTGGGTGATATTATCAACCGGTTCAATCAAGTCGCACACATTTTCCATGAGACTCAAGACAAGCATCAACCAAACAGCTGAGCAGGACCACAGAGGGTTAAAGTCTCGCCCTGCCACTTATTATAATCAATTTGTTCTGAAAACATCTTGCGTGGCGGTCCGCATTGAGGATACGTGGAGTCGTGTAGGGAGAAACAAATAGCATTCAAAGGTTGTCCTTCTAACGGAAAGGCTCGTCTTAAACTACCCTTGGCCCGTCCCAGGGGTCTGCTTGAAAAGTGCACAAACTGCATAACAGATCAGTTGACCCTGTCAGCTGTGTTTCACAGTGATTGACACAGCACTCTGAGAAACGCTGCCGACTTCCACCAGTGCTGACAGGACAAGCTCCGCCCCCCCACACACACACAAGTTTCCCTACCTCACGGAACCACAGAGACCCGTCAGTCTCTCATGTTGTGATCAAATGCAGCAGAGATTTTGAGAATCCTGATGGATAAGCTTTTCATACCTTGGTGAGCACCGGGCTGGAGAAGAAAAAAAACCTCACTGGAATCCAAGCAAACACAAAACACGAGATAAATAGATTTATCGAAAAACAGATACATCTTTTTTTCTGTTGTTGCTGAAATAAACAAGCAGCAGAGGAAGAACATCTGAAAGAAAATACACATCCATCTGCCCTTCTGTTTTTTTCTGAAGGGAATTTTGTTAATCCTTTTGATGAAATTTTGAGAAATAGAAAATGTGCAGCAAACAGAACAAATGCCGGTACCAGTAGGACTCAGGACCGATTTGATGTCATATCGAGAATATTGCTGTCAACACTGGGAGCACTTGAATGAAGATTTCTGGAGATGAAGAGGTGGATTTATGAAGCAACTTTTTAAAATTATACAGTGATGAACTTCAGGATGAATCACAACGGTTGAAAATGTCAGTTTCAACCATTAGATCAATATTTAAGAAGAGACACTTAAAGGGACTGGACGTTTAAAAAAAACACCCGGAAGAGGATGCGTCTACAAACTGACCCCACACACTGAGGAGGATGTTCCAGCCTACATCTACACGTATTCAGGTCATGTGATTTGCGTGGAGTGTGATCTTTAAACAACTGTAGAACTTACGATTCAAATGAGTTGACTTAAACAAACTCATTTTATTGAAGTTTAGTTTTAGTGGTTTCCACAGATGACTCGTGACGTAATCTCGGTAGAATTGGCCCCACAGCTTTTCAAAAGAGTTCTCCGATATAAGATTTGGAGAGAAATGTCATAAAGTCACCGGGCCTGAATTCTTTTTTGTTTTTCTTTGCCATCGCCCTTTTTTTTTAACTGGATTCCCAACAACTTGGTGAAATAATTGAAAAATGTACAATTGATTATTTTTCCAGTCACCTTTGACGCCCAGCGCTGGTCGGCTGTGGTGAAGAACCATGTGAGGAAGAGACGTCTGCAGGGAGCGATGCCTTATGCAGCCCAAATAGAATCATCATGTATTTTTGGCTTGTGCCAATCTGTGATCAGACAAATCAAGAACCTGCAACTGTTTTTCACGCGTGAAGGAAGCGACTAACTGCAGCTCCCTGCTGAGCGGTACCGGAGACGTCTCCGGGGCAGAGGCATGTCTGCACATGGTGATGATGACTGCTCTTAATCAGCACAGGTGCCGCTCCTTCATTCAAAAACAAAAAAACACTTTCCATCTCCTCTCCATCCGTCAGAACTTCTTAGCGTGCGTGAAGACTAACAAGTCCTGGCCTCTCCGCTCTGGTGCCGCCTCCCTGTCGTAACTACTGTAAGAAAGGTGAAGGGTCACCTGTCCAAGAACCAAGAGGGACGCCAGCTACATCACCTCTGACAGGTTTATATCAGAGACGTCAGGGGAGGTGTCATCAAGAAAATAAAAAACAATGATGATAAAATCCAAAAAAACATTCAGATTTGTCAACTGGTATCTTCTTTAAATGTCGTTTCTATATGATTCCAATCATCTCATTTTATTTTTTTAATAATCAAAATCGCTGAATTTACGTTTATGTTCTTCAAACAGAGAGGAGAGGCAGCTTTTAACCGAGCCTCATCTCACAAACCGGGTCGAGTCTTTTGCTTTCTCAGTGTTTGTCATCGATGTAACGTTTGTAGACACTTTTATTATGTATATACTTTTATAGAACAGGTTGGGTATTTCTCCTGTGTGCAGAACGTCTCTAGTCTCTACTACATCCAGATAAAGAAAAAGAAAACATCAATATTTGCAATCGGGGTTCTGTAAAGCCCAATATTCCCCAAACCCCACCATTACAAAAAAATCCCCCATTGGACCCAAATGAGATATCATCTCTATGAGAGGACGGGTTTCTTAGCGGTGGTTGACCCGGGTCTTCTGTTCTGGGCTCTGTGCATGTTCCCATGAAAAGAACATTTGGTGCATCATTGGACTTTACTTCAGTACAAATTGGAACGATTGCACTCCCCCTGCTTTAGTCGATGCCGTAAAGCTATAATAGCATGAAGGAAATTAAAAATATACATCAAAGAGAAAGGAAGAAGAAAACTACGACTCTGGTTATGTCTTTGGTGGATATCGTGCCTTTATTTATGTCTAATGTGAGAACTGAACGCAGTAGGGCTCTAAACCTTTCAACAACGTACTTAAAGGAGCACATACACAGTTTACTAAGTATTTAAAGTGTTTAAAGCACAAAACCGGGATCTTCTCCTGACCATAACATTTTCTTTGGGTGTCTATATGCTGAGGCAGGACGGTCACATGACTCCTTCCTGTCCTGCACATCTCAAAATACACGAAAATAAATTAAAAATAAAGAAATACCTCAGAAAAAAACAGAACAGAACCCTAGATTAAGGAAAATTCTTGCAGATTCTCTCTGAGTATAACTCAAATACTCAGAGAGTATCTCCAACGCCTTCCACATCAGAGTCCCTGTTCAGCCCACTGAGCCCCCAACTCAACCCCCAAAAGAAACATCGAAGGAATAAAGGCAGCACAGCCACATTGTGACATCACTACTCCAAACGGCTTCCTATTGTTTTTATTTGATTTCAAATGCTGTGAAACACGTAACGTCACCAAAATGTAATCAGTCAGAACATCTGCGTAAAATTTCACGTAAATCCGTCTCGTAGTTTTTCTGTAATTCTTCCCACAAACAAAAGTGGGAAGGTCATAGAAGTGGGATTTTCTTTTTCTTTTCCAGTGGATCATTTTTGACTCAAGCGACACTTTTTTCAAATGAGTGTTTGAAACAGTACCCAATCTCCGGTTAGGAGGACCCAGCAGGCTGGGCTGGTTACACATTTTCTACGGGCCTGAACAGCTACGAGACAAGAGACCACTTTTCATCCTCCGTCTCTCCGGAGACCTCTTTAATCTTTCCGCTGCATGTTTTGAGTCCCAATGGAAAAACACTGCTCAAGGGTAAATATCTAATAATGAAAAGGCCCGAGGATTCCCGGAGAAGATATGGAACGGAACGTGACGCGTGAACAGCTCTTGTATCCCAACATGCATCTGCTCTGCCAAAACCCAAATCTGTTTTTCCCCGAGAATTTTAATGCCATGCAAATTGTCAAAATGTGGCTACACTCCATCATCGCATGACAAAACGCATTATTTCCAGTGTCCCTTGCTGTCCTCCAAGTGCAACAGCATGAGGCGTCCTTGTGAGGGGGTGACTCCCCGAGTTTCACACTTACCCATTAAATCACATCTTCTGGCTCGGAGCTTTCTTCACTCATCTCTTGGAAGTCGGCCATTTCCAACAATATATCCTTATCTTGGTTAGCAGAACCCACCAGGAGAAGCTCAGGCGGGCTTTATCGGGGCCATAGTAACTTCTGCAGTCAGTTGCTAACTCCTCATTTACAGTGCCAGAACGTCTTCTTCCTCCAAAAGGTTTATTTGATCTGTTTATATATTTTAGTTTCTAAATACTCTATTAAATCCCTGAAAAACCAAAGATCCCCGACCCCCATTTTTTGGGTTAACTCTAAAGGTGTTTCATTAATCTTTTCACAAAACTTTATTCTTTAGAAAGAGGAAGAGCTGGATTGATTTAGGGAGAGGTCAGTTGCATATTTTCGCCACCGGGGGGGCTTTATCTAAAAGTTTGTCGGCCATCATTTCTCAACTGTTTGTCCAATTAAGTCCAAATTTGGAGCTTATGAATCAAACCAAGATATTTGTTGTATATGTTCACTTTAATAATTCAGCTTACTCACTAGGGGGAGCCTTTTTACGAAAACACTTTTTTACAGACTTAACTGCCAAACCGTCGGTCCAACTTAGTCCAACGTCCGTTTATATGAATCGATTGAAGGAGAACTATTATATATATAGAACATTTTATTCTTTGTTCACCTTTTACCCACTAAGAGAGTTATTTTTTATGAAAAATACAACTTCAGTAAAAGGAAGAACTGGATTGATTTTGGGAAAGGTCAGTTGTATATTTTTGACACTAGGATGAGCTTTATCGCCCAAAGTTTGCCGTCATAATTGCTCAAACCGTTGGTCGGATTTAGTGCAAATTTGGTGCCAATAAATCCCCTGGAGGAGATCTATCGTGTGTATATCATATTTAGCCCATATTTTAATCGAATAGTTCATATTTTTATCACTTTAAGGAGCTTTTTTTCTTCTTTTTTAACTAAAAATACTGTGAAAATAACCTTTTCATTTAACTTGAGGCGTTCAATATGGGGGATCGTCTGTGTAGATTCTGGTTCACTAGGACCTGGTTGAATCCAAAACAACTGGACTTCTGTCTGAGAGGCGTAGAACTGAAGGAACCCTTGGATGGGAGTTGAAAAGACAAAATAGAAGTCCAGTTGTTTTGGATTCAACCCAAACTCTTGTTGTTTGTACAACGAAGGGGACTGGAGTCTTTCAGGGATATAGCTTTGGTGTTGGTTATAGATACGGCACAGGTTGAGTTTTGAATTATTTCCTGAATGTACGTAGAAGGTTATTGTCATTGTTTCGATCTGTTTCCTGCTCGCTTGTTTCTTTGAAAGCTTTGTTCCTTGTGCTTCTGTTAGCTTTGCACTTCCTGTATCGTTTCTTTGCGGTCTGTTTTACCCTTTTATCCTCTGTTTGTTCAATTGCGCGGTCTTTGTGTGTTTTCACCTGCCCTCTCCCCCCTCTGTGTCTGTCCTCAGATTGTATTCTCATGTGTGACTGTCAATCATGTCCCCTGAGCCCTCCCCCCAGCTGTGTCTCAGTGTCTCCTTGTCTCAGTGTTTGTAGTCTGTCCTCATGTGCCAGTCCATCCTGGATGTTTCCAGTCACGCCTCCATCCATTTTCTCCTCCTTTCTCCTTGGGAGTATCACCCAAAGGGTTTTTTATGAGCTTCCCTTTGTTTTTTGGACCTTGTGGTTCTTTTGGATCATCTGGATTGTTGGCGTTGTGGGATTTGCTCATTTGGTTTTGACCCTGGACTGTTTTTTTGGATATTGCTTTTGTATTTTGTATTTCTCACCAAATGTTTTGAACTGCAGCTGCTCCACCTCTGAATCCATGTGTGTCTGCACCTGGGTCCCGAACTCTGCCTCGCCCAAAGTTCTGACAATCTGAACCTTTTTTGGGTTTTTTCGGGAATATCCCCTCGCTGTCAGGGACGACGTCACGGGCCGAGTTGTTCTTTTTCCTTCCGTATCCATCCCTTCAGCCCTTTCCAGCCGCTCTGACAATAAGCAGCTTCAACACGGGGTTACTATCTGGTCTGTGGTACACGAATAGCGAATAAATACTGTATT
Source organism: Lophius americanus (assembly GCA_037951165.1). Taxonomy (NCBI): domain Eukaryota; kingdom Metazoa; phylum Chordata; class Actinopteri; order Lophiiformes; family Lophiidae; genus Lophius; species Lophius americanus. Next base: position 1,124,086 of record JBBDHG010000067.1, read on the forward strand.
TGAGTGACAAAATGATGATGAGTTGCCCTGCGATGAAGGTCAAACCTTTGTGGCATTTACAAATGACAAAGCCATAATTGCTCTACTTTGATAACGCAGAACAAAAGGCAGCCGTCTTTGTGTCGTCCCTTAGGAATGTCAGACAGAAGGTCTTCTATGTGTTGTCAGCCCGAGTGATGAAGCGAGGAAATCAGGGTGGAGGAGGGTAGCAGATAGAAACATATTAAATTTGTAATTGCAGCAACAAGAAGAGTGATGTTGATAAAATGCCAAAGCTGGGATTAGATAAACAAAGAATAAAAAAGTTTGTGATGGGGACAGGTCAACGGGTGGTGTAAAACATCTGTGGGGCTTTAAGGGTGGTGGAGAGACGTCAGAGCATCTGAAGAGTGAAGATGGAGGTGCAGGTTGCTCAGATTCTGCTTGGAGTTTCCCAGAACCAATAGATCAACATTGTTCAGTCTTGTTTGGTCGTTTTTGTTATCTATGTTTATTTCCTTGTTGTGGTGTTACATATAGGAGCAGGAGAGGTGGAGGCAGCAAGTCTGCAGCTTCTCCAGAACCACTTCCTCTGTACATATAGTTGACAAAGTTCCTGATGGAGCGCCACAATATTTTTTAGTGCTAAGAACAAGTAGCAGCAACTGAGGCACGAAGATGATGATCCACACCATGAAGATCTGGGAAAGAGAGGGATGGTGGAGAAGTACAGAGAAGTCTTTGTGGATTTAGAGGAGGCGTAGGACGGAGTGGCGAAAGGAATTGTGGGATTGCATGAGGAAGTCTGGAGTGACAGGAAGTATGTTAGAGTGGTCCAGGATATGTATGAGAGCAGTAGGAGTGATGGATCGGTTCAAGGTGGAGGTGGGACTGCACCAAGGATGGGCTCTGAGCCCCTTCTTGTTTGCTGTGGTGATGGACAGACTGACAGAGGGGGTCAGCAGGAGTCTCCATGGACTATGATGTTGGTGGAGGACATTGTGATCTGTAGTGAGAGCAGGGAGAAGGTGGAGGAGAACCTGGAGAGGTGGAGGTATGTGCTGGAGAGAAGAGGAATGAAGGTCAGTAGCAGCGAGACAAAATACATGTGTGTGAATGAAAGGGAGGCAGGAGGAGGTGAGGATTGAGATTTAGATGTGGAGGAGCAGGAGTTTAAGGCATTGGGCTCAATGCCTTAAACTCAAGAAGTGGTGAAGAAGTAAATCCAGGCGGGATGGAGTAGGTGGAGAAGAGTGGTAGGAGTTATCTGTGACAGAAGAAGAGCAGGATTGAAGGGAAAGGTTTCCAGGATGTTGGTGAGAGAAGTTCTGCTGGATGGTTTAGAGACGGTGGTTCTGACCAGAAGACAGGAGGCAGAGATGAAGATGTTCAGATGTTCTCTGGGAGTGAGGAGGAAGGACAGGATTAGAAAGGAGACATCAGAGGGACAGTCCAGGTGAGACGTCCTGGAGACAAAGTCAGAGAGGACAGACTGAGATGGTTCTGACCCGTGAAGATGAGGGATAGTAAATCTACTGGTAGAAGGATGCTGGAGATGGAGCTGCAGGCAGGAGAAGAAGGGGAGGAGCAAAGAGGAGGTTTGTGGATGTGGTGAGGGAGGACATGCAGTTGGTTGGTGTGACAGATGAGGAGGGAGACTGATGATCCACTGAGACCCTAAAGACAACAGCTGAAATAAAAAATTCAAACATTAAATCCTTTTCCAGAATATTTCCCCCGATGACGCGGTTGTGGTCCTGGACTCTCCGTGTTTGTGGGTTCAGAGGACTAATAACATATATTCATGTGAAGAGATAGTTCATAGAAGCGTTTCCTGCTGAGACAAATGATAAAGACATCAGCAGGTTGGACACTATTTAATGAGGTATATTCTTGTAAACCAAACTCCAGGGTCCAAATCTTACAGAATCAAACATCAACAGGTTTTGGTTGTAAATGATTCTAATTCTATGACAAACAGATATAGTGTAAACAAATGAAAAAATAACTGTTTTTTTGTTTTTTTCACTGAGTCCAGAGATGGGTGGTTAGTAAAAGATGAAGACGATGATGAGTGATGGTGAGGTGAAGACGGGAATGGTGACAGACGATAAGATCAATATTAGCAGAAGAAAGAAGGTGGAGGGAAAAAAACAAACGGCGAGGACAGAAAGAGGTTTTACTCAGGATTACCTGTACGACGCAGGGGACTGGGGGCTTTTCTAGGATAAACCGGCTGAACAGCGTAGGATTATTTTATACGGTCGTATTAATAAATTCATTTAAAAGTTCAGCCACAAAAAGCTTCTAGATATTATTTGTTGGGTTAAGGTGGAGGAAACATCGCTCCATGATTTTGATGTTTTTTTGTCACCATGGCTCCTGAAGCTGATGGTTCAACAGTTCAAGGCCAGAGCAGCAGAAGTGGAGAAATAATAATTCTGGTTTAGTAAGCAGCAGAGATTCACATCAATCCAAAAAAAAGAGTTTTCTTTGTTCTTCCTTTTGTCGGTCAGGTGGTCTCTGGGGGCTTTCTTGGGTGAAGCATGGATGGAGGAGCGTCCTGAGACTGGAGGAGAAATCTCTCGCTGTTCATCCCAGAGAAGATAGACGTCCTGAATGTCAGCATCACGGCGATTAGTCCACGGCGTGTTTTCCTCTCAACGCCGCGGCCTGCTTTGAAACGTGGAACTGTGTCACCAGCTCCTTCTGACCTTCTCAGTTCTTTTCCATCAGCTCCTTCTGACCTCTCCACTTCTCCACCAGCTCCTTCAGACCTCTCCACCTCTCCACCAGCTCCTTCTGACCTCTCCACCTCTTCACAAGCTTCTTCTGACCTCTCCACCTCTCCACCAGCTCCTCCTGACCTCTCCACCTCTTCACCAGCTCCTTCCGACTTCTCCACTTCTCCACCACCCCTCTCAGAGCAAACATCTTTCTTGGCGTGAAACTCCATGTATGTTAGACAGTTTTTTTCTTCAACGGCGAATATATTGATGTTTATTATAATTTGAGTTGAGCTCCGCGTCCTAAAAACGTTTCTCAGCTACATCAAGTTAAAATGACTAAATATACCCTCCTCCACCTGCCCCTCCTCCACCCACCCGCCCGGCTCTCAGGTTGTGAACAACCCTTGTAGGCGATGTGAAAGCAGAGGTGTTTTTTCAGAAAAACAACACATAATATTTTCAAAAACCCTTTAGAGATTCATTCAGGCAGGAGGTCATCCTGTTCGCCGCATAATAATCTGGCTGACCTGCTTCAAAACCAATTATTCTGCTAGGCTGGGAAATAGGGAGAAAAATCATTACAGACCCTCCAGTTCTATCCTTCAAAGAGATAAAACCTCCCCGATCTCCTCCACCTCAACAATCTGAGCCTCACAGGGAGATGCAGGTGAGGACAGGTGTGCTAGGAGGGCGCTCTTTGTTTTCAAGGTGCACTAAAATCACTCTGGAAGTTTCAATTCAATTTATTTGAACATGTTATGTAAAATGAAATATTTAAGTAAACAAAAAAACAAAACCAGCAAACAAAACCGTCAACAAATACACAAATAAGAAATACACATATGCAAACACACAAACACATAAACACACACACACACACACACACACACACACACCGACACACACACACACACACACTATATGTATATATATTTGTATATGTATATTTTTTTACGTGTATAAATATATGTTTGTATATACTGTATGTATATACACAAATACCTGCGTGTTTAGTCCTAAGCGACTTCCTTCAAAAGGTGAATTCAAGAAGATTTTAAGAAGTTAGTGAACTCGGACTGCAGGGGGTTAAAATACACAAACACGTCTCTAATGCTCCGCAGCTTTGCCGTGGTCGTGTTCGTGGTCGTGGTCGTGTTCGTGGTCGTGGTCGTGGTCGTTGATGTTTGTGTGGGAGGATGGAACCACCGACTGGAGGAGAAAAGGTTTCTTGGAATCGCCTGTTTGCTTTCAGAACCCAGGAAAATAACTTTTTCACAAAGATAAGTGAAAAATCTGGGGAATTTGAAGCGGCCGTCTCCCAATCGGAAGATCCGACGGTAGCTGGGTCGAGACCCACCAGGTCTACATGTCGAAGGGTCCTTGAGCAAAACCCTGAACCCCACCTACCTGCCTACCGGGCTGCAGGTAGGTGACCTCTGTCCCTCAGGGACGGGTTCAAAGCGGAGAACCACTTTTCTCGTGTGGCGAGTAAAGACTTTGTCTGAAAGGAGTTGAGTTGTGGAGCAGCAGCAGTGAAGAAATGAAGACCTGTGGAACACACATTTAAAAGGTTCTTTAAAAGTTCTATACTTTACGGACATGAGACGGAGTCTTGTTGATTTCAAAATGATCGTTTTGAATGACTAAAATAAAAGGAGGCCGTGGGACTGGAAAAGTTTGTCAATGAACGCCACCACATTCAGCGGGAGTTTGAAGTTTTGCCTGGTAGATGTGGTTTGATGAAACCTGTCAATCACTCTACTCTACTCATGCTCTCTGGTTCTGGGAAGTTCTCGGCTGAAGATCTGTTCACGTCACAGAAAAAGGTCTCAGCAGCGGCGCTGTAGAACATGAGCCACTCCAGAATACGCCTTTGATAACCCAAACGCTCTTATGAATACATTCATCTCTACTTTGTTTCCTTGTTTGTAGAACCAGTAAAGGATCCCTCCTCCTCCTCCTCCTCCTCCTCCTCCTCCTCCTCCTCTTCCTCTGAAGTGTTGCATATTTGCAGTGGAGGGAGAATTCACTCACATTAGGATGCACGGCAGTCTGCTCTCGGAATTTGGCAGAAGCCGCGAGGGAGCCGAGCGGTTATGAAGGAGGCGGTGATTGATTGTCTGATATTGGCCGTGTAGAATTACACCACTATATTACCCCTGAAGAGGACAGACCTCAGGTTCTGATGGAGCGAAGTACCGAATATCCACCGCAGGATCCCGCCGCTGGTGGTGGTGATGCGGAGGAAAGACTGAAGGGGTCTGCAGAGGTCTCGGACTTTGGTTCCTTTTGAATTTACTCGCCCGCAGTGAATTAACTTCTAATAACCGGAAGAGGGGGGGGGGCCTTCAGAAAGGCATCCATTAACCCGAGACTCTTGAGTTCCCTACTTGAACACCGCCGCAATAAATTAAGGCAACTTTTTATGTCTGGGAAATGCTTTACAACAAAAACAACAAAATCAGACAGGGAGCGATAAAACATCGAGTAGCCTCGGATAAAAATAGACTAAAGCTTAAAAAACGAAGACAAAGCTCTCTGACGATCTATTACAGGGCAGATTGTGAACCGATGGGAGGAAGACGGGCCATCGAGGGTCCTGGACCCAAAACCCAACTGATCACAGGTTTGCAGTAACATGAGAAGAATGTGTTTGGATCTTATTTCAAAGCTCTAAAAATGTAATCAGAGTAGTATGTTTGGACATCTGGTTCCATAATTAGAAGGATCGAGTCCAGATTTCCATCAGGAGGGACTTACCTACGCCTTTTTTTTTGGGTTTACTTCGAGAACCCACCAATCCCATGCGTTGTACCTGAATCTCAAACAGTCCATATCAACTGAACCTAACTTTTTCTGTGACGTCAACGGTCTTCTCTAAGATCAGATCTCAAAGTGACTCAATCATGATGAAGATGAAGATAAATACACTTCAACCAGAGAAGACAGGATGAAGAAAAGACAAATGACTCACTCCAACCACATATGTGTAATATTGAGTCTATTTGAAAGTGTTTGTCGCTCAGGGTCTTCGGGGAGATTGTGATTGAAGGGTCTCTGCCCTGAGCAGCAGTGGAATACCCCTCCTCTGGAGTCTGGATACTGGTGGTGGTGGCTGATGACTCTGCTGAGGCTGATGAATGATGAGGTTTATGGATCTACGAGGACTACGTGGAGATGAGGAGGTGGAGCGCGTGTGAACAAGCAGCATGAAAGAACTAGATGGGTGGAGAGCAAGCCGTATTTCCAGACAGCGGGTGAAGGTGATGGGTGGAGAAAACGCCGGTGGATCTCTGAGGACCAGGTGGAGATGAGAGTCATATCGTCTTTCTAATTGAACTTTCTTGAACTTGATCTTCAGTTAACTAGTATTTCTGGACTCGGTAATAAACCAAGACAGATTTCCTTGTGTCGATTCATGGGAACTCAATTTAGTCTTTTGATTCTGAAGTTATTGACGGGAAAACGTGTTTTCTACAAAAAGCTCCCCCTAGTGAGTAAAAAATGAACTATTAGAGTGAAATAATATACATACAAGATAAATCCCCTGCACCCACAGCATAGGTTTTAACGTTTAACGTTGGATGCCCTTCCTGACCTTCCAGTTCTTCCTCACACCAACGTCTATGTGGGTATGACATTTGAAAATGATCCATTCCGTTATTTTTGAGTTGTTGCGCTAATGCCAAGGATCAGAGATGGATATGTTGGCGGCGATGACAATTCCACAATATTCCCGACTTTCCGGGAATATAATGATCGACTGAAGGAGAGAAATGTCAGAGTGCTATTGGATGACGAGTAAAAAGGGTCTTCATCCATGAACTATCTCGAAGCTTCAATTCATTCATTCATTCAGTCCGTGAGCAGCTCGGTATAAAACGGGGGAAATTTAGGAACTCACGACTTTAAGTTTCCTCCAGCTATATTTGAGCTCATAAAGGTCCAAATGACGGAATGCTGATGACTAATGCAGAGTTCAGGCGGCGTCGGCACAGCTGCTTTGGGTTTGCCGGTTCCTCTCTTGCAGGTGTTTCCGCTTGACGAGTTCAACCCAAACTATAAACAAAAAAAACTGAAGAAGAGGAGGGTCCACGGCGAAATGTTCCAGTGATTTAAGAGCCGTTTGCATTTGTTCTGCAGAACCGAGCAGCTTTCATTACAAGCTATGTAGGTCCTTTTTTTTTTGTTTTTGTTAATTATTTTCTCGCTTCAGGCATATATCGCTGGTTGTCGCACTTCTGAGTGAAAATGAGGGGGTCTTGAGAGACAGGAGGCTGTGAGGAGTGATGAAGACTTTTTATGGCAGCTCATGAATTGTCAGGAACGCCGCACCTGTCACGGAGCGCGCCGCTATATAGAGCAGTCGGCAATTAAAGCACATTCAAATGAAATAAAAAAAAATAAAAAAAAAGAACAAACGATTATTTTCAGGAGTTTATCATCTCGCTGTTTAACAACGCTAAAGAGGAAACGCTGTGACTCACTTTGTTTTAGTTACAGGGGTGCCCCCTGAAGTGCACACAGCTGATGAAAGATTATGTCTCACAGGCGGGTGCCGGAACCGTTTCCACTGTATCACAAGGAAAAATAATGAACTTCAGAAAAAGTGGGCTGCAGCAACTAACCTTTCCGACTTACTGAGTTTATGTGCAGTAAGATCCTTCCTTGTGCCTGCAGACGTTTGGTTAGCCGTACGATGTCACAAACATTTGTGGTGGGCGGCCAGAAGTCCAAAGACATCCAAGACGTTTGTCTGATGGTCTCATGTGATCACTCAGGGATGTTTTTAAAACGCTGATTAAATATACAGGAGCTCACGATTCTCGACTCTTCTAGTCAGAATAACATATTAAACTTTCTATTTCATACCACAATTAAACTGTCACCCCCTACAGCTAGGGTACATCACTGAGAAGCCCCCAATCCACTATGTTATACAAGTAACCCCCCCTGGCTGAACTCCTCCATAAGAAATAAGTATATATCATTTTTAAGTAAAATGTGAACTATTAAAGCACTTTAGTTCATAAGCACCAAATCTGGACTATATGGGACCAGTGGGTGAGAAATGATGGAACCTTTAGATATGGCTCCCCCTAGTGTTAAACACGTATAATTGACTGTACCCAACATCAACCCAGTTCTTCCTCTCACTTGACTCTATGGAGGTATAACACTTGAAAAGGATCCAGGGAATAATTCTTGAGTCCTAACAAACCTCCTCCTGCTCAAACCACTTTATTATTCTACACCTTTCACACATTCTCAATCTCAATCACCCTCTTCAGAGTTTATCGCCGTGAATAAGATATCAGCTGTGTTCTTGAACGGGCCACCACTGACCAATCACCAGGACCCGCCTCCATCGGTAACCAATCAGCTCGCTGCTGTCTTTTTTTCAATGTGACCTGCTTCCATCCAGCAGGTTCTTTTTGTGCTGGCGGTACGTGCTGTCTCCAACACCGCCATTATCCATCTGCTGCTGACACCCATCAATCACAATCTCCCTGAAGAGTCGATGCACCAAAGACGTTTTCTAATGGACAGAGGATCACATGTCATCTGTTGGACTAAACAATTTCTAATTCAATCTCTTCTCTCCTGACACGAATCAAGTGATATTAAGCCAATAGTAGACTGAAAACAAAGACACACATTAGACGAGGCACTTAAAGTGAAGTCGGCTGAATGGAAAAGGCTTTCTTGCCGTGTCATTTATCCAAATCTCAGACGGCTCTAAAGGTTAAGAGTTTGCTGCCAGTTCTTCCAGCGTGTTTGCCGTCAGCTGATGATTCCATTTACAAACAAACGTTTCACACTAATATTCTGATTAGAGTCTGTTTTGGCGAGATTTACTAAATATGCCTCCAGAGAGACGAGCTATTTCCACCTGATTGAGATTTTAACCTCATAAAGTACTCAGTCTCTGCTTTTCTGAGTCCACTCAACACTTAATTCCAAAGCCCTTTACAATTAAAAACATCTGTAGGTCATTTTGTGGAAGGAGGAGGGAGGTCCTTCTTTTTAATTGGCGGAGGGGCTTCATTATAAACCCCTTTCATTATAAATGGGTTTTTAGGTTGAGTCACTATGGGATCTGATCCTAGAACAGACTGATGACATCATAGAAACACTTTGGCTGAGTCACTATGGGATCTGATCCTAGAACAGACTGATGACGTCATAGAAACAGTTAGGTTGAGTCATTATGGGATCTGATCCTAGAACAGACTGATGACATCATAGAAACAGTCAGGTTGAGTCATTATGGGATCTGATCCTAGAACAGACTGATGACATCATAGAAACAGTCAGGTTGAGTCATTATGGGATCTGATCCTAGAACAGACTGATGACATCATAGAAACAGTCAGGTTGAGTCATTATGGGATCTGATCCTAGAACAGACTGATGACATCATAGAAACAGTCAGGTTGAGTCATTATGGGATCTGATCCTAGAGCGTTTATGAGTCACATTTAATTTGAGGATTTAAATCAGGGGGGTTGTTGGTACAACGCAGGGGATTGGGGGGCTTTTCAGACTTTCTGACTCAATGTAAACGGGAAATATAATATGTTGCCATGACGTCGGTTCAGTTTTCCTCAGGGCGAAGAGGCCGGAGCTCATCTCTGTGTCGGGACAAAACCCTTAAGAAGGAAAGGGGAGCTGTAATTTCTATGTATACAAAAGTCAAAATGTCAAAACTTGTAATCCTTTTAAGAGGTGACGAGGTCTTCGGTGGAAGCTCGGCACCATTCCAGACTTTAAGGAAAGAAAAAAGTGCTTCTGGAGGTGAAAGCTGAATTCCGAACCGCTCTCCTTCCCTCCTCCTTTGGTACCGATGATTGTGGAATTAGAGTGGCGGTCTACTGTATATCCTCAGCGGCATGTTCACTTTTATTTAATGCCGGCACAATTTATCACATTATTTCCAAGGATGTATGGGGGGTGAGGTGGTGCATGTTAAAAAAATATTATGAAAGTCTCTACAAATCCTCACCTAGTGTCCCTGATGATGCACTCTACCCTCGATGAGAGCCGCATCTGCAGGACATTTGGAAAGCGTCAGGATGTCACTGCAGGACTTCAAGGTCGATACTTCAGCTGAATACTTCAGAAGTGGTCGCAATGTCGTCTGAGAGGATGAGAACATTCATCCTCCACCATAAAGGACTTGTTTTAGACACGAGGCGGAGGAGGTAGAGGATCGGAGGCTACTCTGTGTTCCGTGTACACTGTAAAAAGTGTGGGGTGAACGATAATCCAATTTGGGTTATTTTGGTTAATCCAGTAGTGGGTCTCTAAAGGGGCAGTTTTCACACAGCATCGTTGGGTTATGGATTTGACCGAGCATGTTGGGTCATTTTCTCTACCCCAAAAAGTGGGGAAAATAACTATACAAACAATATGTAGGCTAAAACCTCCAACCCCATTCGGATTTATTAGTTTTGGCCATTGGTCAAAATAGCCTATTCTACTTATCAGCATTGACTAAATAACTAGCTAGCTAGTTGGGTTGTGACACAGGAAAGTTAGCAACAAGCGAGCTAGCTGGATAATAAAATACAGTAAGTGGCACACTATTGCTAACTTGTTGAGATTAGCAGCAATGGCCAAATGACCGGCTTAGCTATTCTAACACGATACGTCACAACATTTTAACTTCAAACAGTAGCTAACAATACCTAAGGTGTGGCTACATTTTCCAGACAGAGCTAGCATGTTTGTTCGCTCTTTTTATTTTCAGGGAGACTTTTGGCTAGGACTTTATTTTGTTCTGTTACTTTCACTTTATTGAATATTTGTGTTTGATGGAAAGATAAATGATAACGTATAGTTTTCCACAATTACTTTGATTCCTTCAAGTCTTTGCCTGTCGTGTTCTCGTCTCCGTGATAGTTTTGCACTCGGGACGTAACAGTGGGCTAGTTTGACGTTAGCTAGCTTATATGAACTAAATTTAATAATAAAGTCAGCTAACATCATTTCCAGTTCACTTTAATGCTTAAAAAAGAATAATTTTGATATATAAACCCACACATAAACTATGTCTTCTCCATAAACAGGTAACGATACATAACGCTGGCTAGCTTAACGTTCACTAGCTTATGAACCCAGGTAAACAATGCAGTCAGCTAACATCATTTTCACTTTCCTTTAACTGTCAAAAAAATTGATTATCTTTGCATAATAAACTAGCGTACCAACAATGTTGCTTCAGCTACAGTTGTAACAGTTTCCACACATGCTGGAGTAAAGGTCAAAGGTCAAAGGTCAGGTCAAGTCTCCTTTTGGATAAATATGACAGAATTTACTCGATTTCAGAATTGTATTTACAACCCGTCGTGCTGAGTCACCTTTAGCTCAAAGTTGGGTTCAAGCAATCCGACCTATGACCCGGCAGAATCAAGGCGTTTCCCTTCAGGGGGTCGCCCCGAGGATCATCTTGTCCTGGATATTGGTTTGCTGTAGGTTTTACTTTGGATGACACAACCCTCCCCATTTATCCGGGCTTGGGCCCCTCGCCAGAACTAGCCTTTTTCTGTGACCCCTATGTTGCTGGGCTAGCATTAGCGTAATTAAAGAAACCAAGTATTTTTAAGTGTGTGTGCTTGTTCCTGGTGCCTAGAGCCCCTTTTCAGTGGTCCGATCTTGAATAACATCTCAGAGATCTGGTTATTATCCTAAATATTAGTAAGAGAGATGAAAATGGTTGTAATTTCGTGTTTATTTGTTATTATCTGCTGTCAAAAAGGCTTTGGCATTTCCTCTGTTTGTGAAAACATCACGCCAGCTGATAGCATTCGTCGTGTTTTCACCGCTTTTATTCAGAACCTTCTAAACAAAAGCTGCACACCTTTTTCATATTTCCATGAATTCATTATCGTTTTTGAAAAAAATAAAAAATTCTGCCCAACATCTGTCCTCCCAACACTCATCTGTCTTCTTCTGCTAACAGCAGCAGTTGCTAGGCAACAGCTCTTGACTGCATTTGAATTTTGGTATTGAAATAATGTCCAATATTGGGTGGATAGAATGTTGGCGAAAAAAGTTGCATTGTGGAGGAATTTTAATGTGTGGCGAAGGTCCATGGTACCGCTTCAGTCGCCATCATGTGTTTACTAGAGGTGTAACAACCTCATGTGGTTGCGTTTAATAGTAGCTAGTGCCACCATATATATATATATATATATATATATATATATATATATATGTTTGGGATTGCAGTGTTCAAATAATTCTGTTTTGTCAAATAGACAACGAGGGTAAATCCTACAATTCCAAAAATGCATTCATCATTTTGAAGCGGCAGGTTTGACGGCCAGTGTGGTTTTTTTATTTCATGTGCAGCATCTTTTATTTATAGTCTTCTGTTCTGCATCCCACCTGCTCAAGCAGAGCTGCTGATTTTTGCAGCCTTCACATCTCAGCGCCAGCCTACGTCTCCTAACCAGCTGCCCCTTAGGTTTAGAATTGATTTGTGGGATTGTACAGATTCACTTTAAGTCTCTGTAAAGCTCAGAGGTGTTGATTCCTGCGTTTAGGCCGAAGAGAGGCACTACAGCCCCGTCATTATATCCCTGAATAGTTGGGGAGAGTATGGACTCGCCACCCGTCCACCAATCAGTTAGAACTGAGGAAGGTTTCTGGGTGAGAGCGGAAAAGTCTTCATTCAACCAACAAGCGTACAATCATCATCCTCTGATGGTTCGGGGGTCGGGGTTCTAGCGGCCAGCCTCAGATGTAGTAAATTGAAAAAGCTCAATGGTGCACAAACGGGTCCTAACAGAATGTGTATTTTCCTACTGACTGAACACTGAGATAACAGAAAATAAAAAGCAGAACATTCAAACAACGTCACACTTCCCGACCTTAATGCTCAGCATCGGAAAATTCTACACAGGAGATCAATCACATTTTTTTTCTATCAGGCTCCCTCGGATTCTTGAGCAGTTAGTCTGGGTTTGTGACCCTTTGGAGTTCCAGAGCACCGGCAGCTCAATATACTTCCTGCTGCTGGTTCTGGAGCAACTGGCAGCCATCAGGAACGATTGTACATTAAACATTCATCTTTAATACCAGGCTTTGTAAAAGTTTTAGAAACGACTTAAGGAGGACCCGATAGTTTGAAAGTAGCAACCTTTTCTTTTCTGCTACCAGTCTTGAAATGTATGACAGCCAACCAAACGGACCCAACTTTTATCAATTTATAGCGACACACATGAGAGTCAGTACCTCCAAATCTGAGGCCATGGCTCTCTGCCGGAAAACGGTGGACTGCCCCTCCTTTCAGGGGGGGGTGTGAGTAGGCTGCTTCAAACAAACGAGTTTAAGTACCTTGGGTTCTTGATGTTGAGTGATTGGAAAATAAACCGTGAGATCGGTCCGGCATCAGCAGTAATGCAGATTTTTTAACGATCCGCTGAGGTGAAGGAAGAGCTGTCAATCTCCCAGTCCATCTCCGGTCCAACCCTCTATGGTCGAGAGCTTTGGGAAGTCACCTCAAAGAATGAGGTCAAGGACAAGCAACTGAAATGACCTTTTGTAGGGTGGCTGGGCTCAGCCTTAAGCTGGACTCGGTAAGATTTGAGCCCATTTTTAACCCGATCTTGAGCCTCATGACCATTGCGACAAATTTCGGTTCTCAATCAGTATTTTCGTTGGACATTGGGGTGAATGCCTAGCATTTCCAAAATTTTGGTTGGTTGTTGCCAGAATTTACATAGTTGATGCAGAACCACGAGTCGATTCCTCAAACTAAGTACTTGTTTTACTCATTTCACGGGTTCTTAGCTGTCAATGTGGGGACAGCTATCTATACACTCAAACGGAACTAGCTTACAACTTATTCTTTGTGCTAAATGGAAAAGCCGTAGCGTCTACAGCGCCCCACCCACACATGAGTCCATAGATGCCAGCATCTCCTTTTTATTTAGTTTTTTTATGCGGACCACAAAACTGATTTCCAAACCGGATCGGTTGGGTCCATGTTAACAAATGTGGTTTCTGGTACATTTAATAATAAAAATAAAAGTAATAATACGTTTCAGGGCTGCTACAGCGGTCGACGAAGACAAAGTTTGAGTTGGCCGGAACTACGATCCCGCCAAACTGGTATGTATCTCTGCCGCGTGTCTGTTGTGTTCCATGACTAATGGACCACCGCCGAGGGGGGATCGACTCAGTAGAAAACCGATCCATAGTACGGCCGACTATTCTAATGTAGGTAGTTTTCCCATTCACACGTCTCCTCAGCAGAGCCGACAGCTCTATATTAAAGGAATAAACATGCAATTTATAGACATCAATTTGGACGTATACCATGTTTAAATACATAAATATATATATATATATACACATATATATATATACATATGTATATATGTATATATATACATATATATATATATATACATATATATATATACATATGTATATATGTATATATATATATATATGTATATATATATATGTGTATATATACATATATATACACATATATATATATACATATGTATATATATACATATATATATATACACATATATATATATACATATGTATATATGTATATATATATATATATATATAGCTAGCAGTGAACTTGGGAGGATGGCGCAAATGCACAGGAAGTGACCTCACGGTATGTCAAAAGTTCAGGAAGTGACGGTTACATCAACAAAATAAAAAGCTCCCAAGAAAAAATGTACTGATAAATATATATATTTGTATATATACATATACACATAGAAAATAATAATGCTAATGCTTAAAGAAGGTAAACACATGTTTAGCAGAAGAAACTTTGATGATGCAGTGGAAGTCAGCTGTGGTCCAACTCTTCTTACTCTCTCTGTTTGAAGCTGTTCAGCAAAAACACACTTCAGGCTGAAAATAACAATTATGTTCAACATTGATGAATCGGTCATTTAATCAATTAATCCCTTGGTCAATAAAATGTCAGCCAGGGTCATAAATGCCTGTCAGGGCCTGAAGGCACCACCTGTAATTGCTTCCTCGGTCGGAACAATGGTCCAAAACTGCGACGTTACCCAAGAAGCTGAAAACATTAGATCGAAGAAACGTAAAGGAAATGATTTCCACCGTTTTATTTACATCACACAACAGTTTTGTATCTTTAAGCTGTTTTGCTCTGCAGCTTTTCCTACATCTCAACCACGATGCACTTCACCTCTGAGGCGGCGAGGAACCGGGCCGCCGCCTCGACTCCTGCTCTGTGACGTAAACTTCTCTGACGGTGGAATGTTTGTGAACGGAGGGAAAACGTAACCTCCTTGGTGAAGGTAGAAGAAGACACACACACACACTCGCAAACACAAACTACACACACACTCAAACACACTACATACAGACATACATACACACTACAAATACAAACACCATACAAACACACACTACACACACACACACAGACATACACACACACAAACACACTACATACAGACATACCACACACACATACGTACAAACACAAACTACACACACACACAAACACACTGCATACAGACATACATACACACTACAAATACAAACACCATACAAACACCATACAAACACACACTACACACACACACACAGACATACACACACACAAACACACTACATACAGACATACCACACACACATACGTACAAACACAAACTACACACACACACAAACACACTGCATACAGACATACATACACACTACAAATACAAACACTATACAAACACACACACAAACACACACACACAGACATACACACACACACTTTACACAGCCTAACTGCACATATACACACACAATACACACATACAAACCCTCACAGTACAAACACACAAACATACACACAACAAATAAACACACACACACACTCATACACACACAAACTACAAACTCACGTACACTCACTACAAACACACACACATACAGGCTCTACACACACAGATACAGTAAAACACACTACACACACACAAACATAAACACAAGCACACTACACACGCACATACACACACTACACACACACACATACATAAACACAAACACACAACCACACTACACACACGTTGATGACAGTGGAACGTTTGTCTTCCATCTAATGCGTCTACACAACATACGACGACTCGTCTTCGTCCGTCTGGAGGCAGGAGTCTTTCTCACCTGGTTTCTGTCAGTCACCATCAGTCTGTCAGCAGGTCACGTTCCGTCTGCTGCTGTGAAACACTTCAAGTCTGGAGAATCATTTTTAAGTAATTGCCACCGATCTGTGTTTCCGACGCTGCTTTGCATATAAACAGGCAGCCCTCCACATCCTGCATCCTTAAAATGATGACATCACTGGAATATACTTTACATATTCTTAACATGAAATACATATTTCTCTCTAAAACATCTTTGACACAGTTATTGACACCCTTCATTCAATATTTAGCTCCGCCACCCTTTACCACAGTAACAGTCTGAGTCTCCTCCTGTCCTCTGTGAGGAGGTCTGAGGACACATGGAGAAGGTCTGAGACCATTCCTCCATACAGAACCTCTCCACCTCCTTCAGGTTCTGAGGTCCACGCTGGTGGACTCTCCTCTGCAGCACATCCTACAGATGTTCTGGTGGGTTTGGGTCAGGTGACTGGGATGGTCATAACAGAACCTTTACTCTGTGACCTCTGATCCATTCTTGGGTTGATGTTGAGGTGATCTTCAGAACATTGTTCTGCTGGAAGGTCCAACCACGACCCACTTTAAGGTTCCTGACAGGCTTTTAGGTCTTCATCCAGTATCTTCTGGTGTTTGATGGAGTCCATGGAACCATGTGCTTAACAAGATGTCCAGAACCTTTGGAAGAAAAACAGCCCCACAGCACCAGAGATCCACCACCAGACTTCACAGTGAGTACACAGTGAGAAGAGGGGCTTTACTCAATGGCTTTTTTTCTTCGTAGGCCCCGCCCATCTCAGATGCTTGTTCCCAGAAAACTCTACTTTTGTCTCATGTGACTTTTCTGACCTTTTCCAGTGAAAGTCCCAGTGGTGTTTGTCAAACTGTAGAAGCGTTGGCTTGTGTGTGTGTGTGTGTGTGTGTGTGTGTGTGTGTGTGTGTGTGCGCCCCCCCCCCCCCCTGATATTTCACGACGTAACATTGTGGACTCTGACTTGAGAATTCTCTTTAAAAAAATGAATCATTTCCAGTAAGAATATTCTCCGTTTGTCACATTTGCCTGCTGGTACGTTTTGTGGATACAGACTCACAGTCGACTGGAGATTAAGGAAACATTTGCTGACATCAGCGCGTCACTTTTAAGTTTTCTCTGAAGAAGAGCTTGTTTCTAGAGCTGGAACATATATATTTTTTCATTATCAGCTGACATGAATGCTGAGTTTGAGCCCGTTCTAGGCGTGACCCACCTGCCTCTGGTGCTGCTGCCGGTTTTCTCCAGGATCATCCGTTGCAGCTCCGCAGGAGGCGGGCCTAAACCTGCTGTCAGGGCAACATGCAGGAATTGCATTTCCTTTCTGCAGTTCTTCCAGTTCCATGGCAACAACTTTCTCATTCCTGTTTGGATGTAAATTTAAGATTACATATGTTCCAAATTCACAGACGTTTTTTCTCCATCGCTCAGCTCCGTCTGTGATTACAGGAGAAACGTCAAACAAATGTGATGAATCTGTGTCCTAACCCTTTAAAAACGGAATGATGCTCTTTAACCTCTTTCCTTTGTTTGCTCACACAGATTCTTTCAGATTCTGTACATACACACACAAACACACACATGAACTACACACATGTACTACACACACACACACTACAAACACACACACACTCACTCACACTAGAAACACACACACATAAACTACACACACAAACTATTTACAGACTCACACACACATATAAACACAAACACACACGTGAACTACACACATGAACTACACACACACACACACACACACACTACAAACACACTCACACACACTAGAAACACACACACAAACTACACACACATACACACATGAACTACACACACTATACACACACTCACACTCACACAAAAAACACACACACACACACACCGAGACACACAGACACACAGACACAGACACACACACACACACACACACACACACACACACACACATACACACACAAACACACACGTGAACTACACACATGAACTACACACACACAGATACACACACACACACACACACACACACACACACATACACACACACGTGAACTACACACATGAACTACACACACACACACACACACTACAAACACACTCACACACACCGAGACACACACACAGACACACACACACACACACACACACACACACACACACACACAAACACACTAACACACACACACTACAAACACACACACACACACTAACACACACACACAAAAAGACAGAAACACACATACACAGACAGACAGACAGACAGACACACACACACACACACACAGACACTAACACACACACACACTACAAACACGCACACACACACACACACAGAGACACACACATACACACACACACACACACTACAAACGCGCGCACACACACACACAGACACTAACACACACACACTACAAACACGCACACACAAACACTACAAACGCGCACACACACTACAAACATGCACACACACACACACACACACACACACACACACACACACACACACACACACACACACACACACAGAATGTTTCCCTCCTCTCCGTTGCGTCAGAAAACGTTCGGCGGCGTCTCTTCGGCGGTGTGTCCAGACAAAAGTCAGGAGCTCCTTCAGACTTAAAATCTCACAAACTATATTTAGAGGAGACCATCAGAGTCGGAGGTCCTGCCCTCCTCTTCTCCTCCTGACTCCCCGCTGGAGCAGTAGAACAAAATAAACACACGCCTCGTTAATATCAACAAAAAGAAGTGATGAAGATAAAGTCTTATCTTTCTGCAGCAGACGGTGTTCATCATCAAACACAGACTCTTACCTTCTTCATTAGAGATTAGATAGTATCCCAGTCAAAGGTCAGAACCGGTCCATACAACAAATCTACACACAAATATAATACTGGAAAGTCTGGGATATTAGTGAGCCGCCGTCGCCATCAACGAGGCGATAACTTAAAAACTATTTCATCTTATATCCAGATTCGTTATGAAGAAATCCTTGTGAATAAGATATGAACGAAGCCCCCCCCCCTCTGTGGTGTAAATATGCAGTAGAACTTTCCCAAAATCAATCCAGTTCTTCCTTACAATGAAGATTTAAAAAAGATCCTTGAAACAGGTTATGAGTCATCGCCTGAACACGAAGGAAGTGTGACGGCGTTCCAGAGAGATCCATGAAGTGTGAAGATGTGAATAGAATGTGACTCCAGGTGAAGAGTCCAGTCTGCAAACTCACCCCCTCTCTCTCTCTCTCCCTCTCACTATCTCTCTCTCTCTCGCTCTCTCTCTCTCCCTCCCTCTCTCTCTCTCTCTCTCCCTCTCACTATCTCTCTCTCTCTCGCTCTCCCTCTCTCTCTCTCTCTCTCTCTCTCTCTCTCTCCCTCTCACTATCTCTCTCTCTCTCGCTCTCCCCCCTCTCTCTCTCTCTCTCTCTCTCTCTCTCTCTCTCTCTCTCTCTCTCTCTCCCTCTCACTATCTCTCTCTCTCTCGCTCTCCCTCTCTCTCTCTCTCTCTCTCTCTCTCTCTCTCTCCCTCTCACTATCTCTCTCTCTCTCTCTCTCTCTCTCCCTCTCTCTCTCTCTCTCTCTCTCTGCCTTTAATAAGTGGACCAGCTGTTATAAGAAGTTTGATGGACAGCAGCAGTCAGGAGGGGAACCATCTGTTCTGCTGATCCCTTTAACCCGCCTCCACTTTGCATGTTGAGCCCAAAAGTCCTGGCATCTGGAGCGTCTGGTTCTGGTCTCTCATGAGGACTTTAAACACAAATGGATTCTGTGATGAGCCCACGGTTCTCTTGTTGCCTCCAGCGGGGGGAGTTGAGGCGTTGTGGCGTCTTGTCCATACCTGATGGGACAGTGGAGGGTGAGATGGATGGGGGGGGGGTTTGGTGGAACATCAGCAGTGATCCAGGCGTAGCTCCGGCCCATAAACACGAGTCAAAGCTCTCAGTTTTCCTAGTTCAAACACGTTCCAACCCTCGCCGCTGGTCTGCGTTCTGGACGGTGACAGAGAGAACGAGATACAAGCGGCTGAAAAGAACTTCCTGTGCAGGAGATAAGGTGAGGAGGGAAGACGTCCGGAGGGGTTTCCGAGGCAGGCCGCTTCTGCCTGGCGTCTGAAGGAGCCACATGAGGCGGTTCGGCCATCTGATGGAGACGCCTCCAGGTCACCTTGCTGTGGGGGGGGTCACCTCCCTGTGGGGGTCCTCCTGGCACGTCACTAGAGGGATTATATATCTCACCTGGCTGAGGAATGCCTCAGGTTCCACCGGGATTAGCTGAAGAGAAGGGAGAAGGAGTCTGGAAAACTCTTTCTTATGACTTAACCCCGGATGAGAAGCTAGATGTGGAGAAGCTGCAGCCTCCAAGCTGTTCAGAATATAGAAGCTCCTTTTTCCAGTTCATCCCTGCAAACAACAGGAAACTCCTTCAACTCCTTCAACTCCTTCAACTCCTTCAACTCCTTCAACTCCTTCAACTCCTTCAAGTCCTTCAACTCCTTCATCTCCTTCAACTCCTTCAACTCCTTCATCTCCTTCAACTCCTTCAACTCCTTCAAGTCTTTGGTCAAGTTTTCCTTCACGACACGCTGTGGTTTGTTATTACACACACACCTAAACACATGTTCACATGGGATTCAAAAAGTGTCCACAGGTATATTGTCTATATCTGTGAACTTAAATTATTCCAAAAAAAACCTCCGGACCTTCAACTCAAGTAACAAAGTTAAAAAGAAACATTTTTCTCTGACAACTCTGAGCCAGAAGTATTGGCACCCCCAGTAAATCCTGTGATTAAAGGTCACTGAAGCATTTTCCACATCCTATTTGATTTTTTTAAGTTCTCCTGTTTGAGCAGGAACTCTGAGGCGATGAAGAGTGACTTCCTGTTTGACTTGGGTAAGATTTCTGAAAATAAGACGTGCGATGTAGAAAAAGGATATCTTGAAATGAGCGGGAAATAAATAGAAATGTTTTTGTCTCAGAATCACGTCACGTCAGTCACATGTTCAGTATTTTCTAGGAGCCCACATTTTATTTTTCCCTGTTTCTTGAAAGATAATTCAATGTTATATTTCTTTGGATTTTCATCTCCTTAACTACCTCATAGGTTTCTTTCTATTTAGCCGTTCTAGATTTACGACCATCACGACTTTAAAATAAGATTAGACGGTAGCATTTAAACATTTTACGACAAAATTTACTTTAGCTGGAAATAGTCAATTTGATCTTTTGAGATATTTTCAAGATTCTTTGACCAAACAAGATGTTCTCACTCAAATGTTACTTTTTCACTGATCGGGTCTGAAATCAAGAGCAAAAACATATTTTGACTAAACATTAGACAAAAACTCTCAGTATGATTTTGTGCTTTTGCAGTGCATAAGACATATTTTGTTGCACTTTAGCAAATTAGTCTCGATAATTCACGATAAGCCTCTTAAGTGTTTACAAAAATAGAGGCCTGGGTGGCTTTAAATAATGGTTCTCGAGCTTATTTGGATGATGTCGCCCGTCTGAGCGATCTTTTCAGCCGACTGACGCCTGATCAGCTGTTAACATCAACAGCATTGTGGTTTTATTCAGTTTATCTTTATAGAGTTTTCATCAGTTCAAAGACGGAGGAGAGAGCTGACTCTAAATGTAACGGTCCATGTAGGATCCAACCCTCACCTCTGCTCATGGTTCTGGGAGGAGACCCAAAGAATGAGGTAGAGGATAGAAGAGGCTGAACTCTCCATCCATCATCCTGGGGGGTCTGGACTCAGCCTTAGAGACGAGGTGAGGAGCTCAGAGTGGAGCGGCTGCTCCTTTGCGTTAAAAGGAACCAGTTGAGGTGGAACTCAGAACTGTACGGGTAGAACCAAGATTTAAGATTCCACTAATTGTGAAGCGATTCTTTCATAATTATGGACTACAATCACCAAAACTTTCCTTCACCGGATACAGAACCGGATCCCGGTGTCCTCCACTGGAACCGAGGAGCTTCATATGTGCTGGAGTATCCAGGACTGTGGAATGACGTTCAGGTCCACCTCCTGGGTCACGCTTTGTGCTGCCTATCATCAGATCCCAGAGCTGGTGGCGACGCTTCCATCTCCCACACACACGAGCCGCCAGGAAATGAATGACATTATTGTTCGGCTTGGGGATGGGATCCAGACGAGGGTGTCATCTCCTGAATAGCTTGATCACTTAGAGAATGAATTAATGACCCTTTTTTGTTGGAATAAACATCCCGGCGTTCGTGACTGACCATAATATGGGCCTTAATGAAGCCTGCATTCAGTGTCCCACAACATTTTGCGAGGCAGCCATCAAGTACTTTGTGAATGAAATGGACCGAACCCAAAGGCTATTGTGGGCCCGTTTCTGTTCTACTCGGGCAGTTGGGACGTTATCATCAAAAAAAAGAGTCTCTTCACTGCATCTTTTTTGGTAATTACTCAGACGGATAACGACTGTTTCCTGCAGACATTCGCTTTAATTGATTCCATATTAAGTACATCATGCCGGTGATGGTGATGTAGGCTATTAGATCGCTATTTTTCTGACTGTTCTCCGCGCTTCTGTGAAGGTCTTTGTTCGTGGGATTGAGTCGGCGGAGAGAGAGAGAGAGAGAAGGAGAGAGAGAGAGAGAAAGAGAGAGAGAGGGAGAGAGAGAGAGAGAGAGAAAGAGAGAGAGAGAGAAAGAGAGAGAGAGGGAGAGAGAGAGAGAGAGAAAGAGGGAGAGAGAGAGAGAGAGAGAGAGAGAGAGGGAGAGAGAGAGAGAGAGAGAAAGAGGGAGAGAGAGAGAGAGAGAGAGAGAGGGAGAGAGAGAGAAAGAGGGAGAGAGAGAAGCCCATTGTACTGAAGATGATGTGAAATTCTCCTATAAGTCGGCATGAATCAAATGAAACCGTCGGACAGATGGAGCGATTCAAACCGGATGAAAGAATCCAACTTGCTGTGCATAATACAGAAAGATCACTTCCTTTCCCTCTTTGAGAGATCCACTTCCCTCCTCTGACCTCGTAAAATAAGCTGCGCTGCGTTTCTTCTCAGCGTTTCTTCACTGCTCAGCATTCTGGGAGATGCTTAGTAATCCTTTTTGTTTGAGTGTTTCTATACAAGTGTTCATATATAAATGGGACAAAGATGGCAAAATGGTGACAATATCCCCCGTGAATGATGCATTCCATCGAATCTAACGGAGAAGAAAAGAAGAGAATTGCAAGTTTGCTTTATTTGTATTCATGTACAGTATGAACTACAATCTCAGGTATCAATAATTGAACATCATCCTCAGAGAAATTAATTGGACTCCTTACAAGCACAGTCTCTTGTTTTGTATTTGTTCAGGGTTTTTTTTCTTGTTTTCGATTCACTTTGTCGCCCTTTACTTTTTTTTTAAATTATTTTTTAAACAACTAAAGCACATGTAAAATTATGATTTTTGAATAATTTTTTTTTTTTTTTTTTGGCTTTACGTTTTTGAAAATATTTTTTTTTTGTAGAAATTTAACCATTTGACGATTTTTCTCTCCAAAAATGAGAGAGAATGTCCCCCACATACAGTAACCCCCCCTCCCCCCTCCCCATACATAGACAGTTGGCAGAATAACACAGAAGAATTTGATCACCTTGGCTTTTTTAAGCTCACTCTGCTGGTATGTTCAAGTCCAACAATCTCCGTCTGAATTTCTCTCTGGCACATCAAATATCTTTCCACATAAAGCCGACCCGCCTTTTTAAATACCAACGCGCTGATATTCCATTCGTCTCCGACATCTCACGACCCTCATCTCCAAAGATATATATATATATCTATATATATATGTGTGTATATGTGTACAAAAATTCAACCGTTTCTTTTCACTGGAGCCAGCGTCAACATTGAATCATTAAGCCACCAAAAGCATTGAAAGGGAAATGAGCATTTAGAGAGAAAACAGTTGGGAAAGGAAGGAAAAGAACGGTTCACTCGTTAACGCCGCCGCTGTCTTCATCATTCTTAATACGCAGAATGATGATGACGGTTCAACCGGTCCATCCGTCTCAACCACATCATTTTTACATTATACACTATCTTTTTTTTTTACCATCTTCTTAGTTCCTCCTTCCACTATTTCTGAAATACCGTGAGAATGATATCAAATAATATAAAACTGACGACTTTAACAGGAAGGAATTCGCTGGTTCAGCTATTTTGTGCAGCATTTTATTGTAATTAAACCCTCCAGTCATTATGAAAGGGTGAGATAAAATAATAAAATATAAGGATATAATATGAGCATCATAAGTACAATGACTAACTTAGCTACTATATATAATATATATATATATATATATATATATATATATATATATATATATATATATATATAAACTACTGGATGGTTTAGTTAAAATTAAATGATTCAAAAACATCTAAACCTGTGACTTTTATCCTGTTAAAGTCGTCGTTGACTAGACTTCCGCTTTCGTCCCCGACAGCAAAGGAGCGTCACCAGAAAGCCCCTATTCCTCTGCGTTGTGCAAGTAATCCCCCCGACAGACTTAAAATGATATATGATGGAATGTTTGTGAGAACATTGTCAACAACATTCAGTGTCTGAACGACGGCAGACGCTTGTCCCCTTAAATAAACTCAAGAAACTTGTTCTACTGCCGACGATCTACATCGTCGGTTTGAATTTCTCCCCTCCGGTTAATAAAGACAGAGGCTGATTGATCTCCTCCAGTCGATTCATACGCAACAAAATGGAACCAAAGTGGGAACTTCTGAGGATAAATCACCCCCTAGTGGTGAAAATATGCGACTGACCTTCCTGAAAATGGATCCTGTCGTTCCTCCTACTGAGGTTTAAGTAGGTATGAAATTTGACAAGAATCCATTTGTGAATAATCACGTCTAAATGAATGCTTTATAAAATATACAGTCCATTATGTCCGTTTTAGCGTTTCTGAAATCGCCGGTGGGAAATTAACAAATGCTTTCTGCGCAGAGACCAAAGCTAAAGGCAAATCTACCTCGTCTTGCTCTCTGCACACAAGGTCACTGTTTCCATGGCGACAGCCTGATGGCTACTTTTGTCTCCTTATTCCTCATTTTCTCCCCACTTCTCTTCTTCTTTCATATGTGGAATATCATTGTTAGACGACCCCTCATGACAACAGCGGGTCTGCCCCCCCCCTCCAAGTCTCCCTCTTTGAAAGCCTAAATGAGAAACGGACGGTAAACAGGCTGCAGGAACAACAACGTTTTTATAGTCCTTAAATGATGCGACATCAAAGTGTTCTCTCTGACAAAAAATGAGACGGAGCAGGGGTCGCTCCATATCAAAGGCCTCCATCTCCGGTTGGATGATGGATATACGGAGAGCGGGGACGTCTCACGCTGCTTTGTTATCAGCTTTCCTCTGTTAGCTCGCAAATGAACTGCTGATACTGATTAATGAGCTATAAGCCAATCTCGCCTTATTCCCTCGCAGGTTACTCCCCGCTCCAGCGGCTACGCTAGCACCATCTGGGTTTGTCTGACGGGGTCACACTACATTACAAAGCAGCCTCTTGTGCCTCCTTATCTGTAGAACAGATGGACGACCGGCGCTGAGCACATGTGACCCCGGGTTGACGGCGAGGTAACGCCGCACTGGTTGGACGTAGATCATTACTGGGTTAAAAGGGAGAGGCGGCGCACTGCAGCCTTATGCTTCCCTTCGTTTATCCCCAAGAATGTTCCGCCGCCGTGGCGCACGTGCCAGAGGATAAAGCGAGACAAATGAGATATGGCGAGGGGTGAGGAGCGCGTATGAGCAAAGTGACAGGAAGACAATCAAAGAGGGAGGAGGACACAGGGGAGAAAAGCTCGGAGAGGTTAGGCGGAGAAGATGGAGCGCTCGGAGATGCAGGGAGAAAAAGGGAGATGGGGGCAAGAACGAGTGAAGGAGGGGTTGTAAGGAAAACGCAGAGGAGTGGGAGCAGGAACTTAATCCTAATTAAAGTGAAGGACATATGGTTGTTGTTTTAGGAGCCACGGGGGGAAATGAACATCTAGTCATTTGTCAGCTGCAGCTCCTTGGGCATGCTGTCCTCCATGTGATATCAGCCAGCGCTGTGTCATTAAAAGATCTCATTTTGTGTGAGTGACAGCCAGAACAGGAGAATAAACCAATTATAGGTTCGGTGTTTTGTTAAATGGGAGCCAAATTGGACGTGGAATCCTAAACAAGCAGCGCAAATACAGACTGATTGACTATTTTAATGAGTTAAATGAAATGGGACAAAAATGTTGTTATTGTCTCTAACCGTGATCTTTAGTACAAGTTAATCACAAATATCAATGCTGTCACTCAAGCAACAAACTTTAAAAAGAAACACGCCATTCTCGACATTAACAATATTTTCTCTAAAAATTGTTTGCCACTATTATTAGCACAACTAGTAAATCCTGAGGTTAAAGGTCACTGAAGCATATTTCTAGTCCTGTTTTATATTTTCTACCTTCACCTGTGTGAGCAGGAACTCTGAAGTGGTGAACAGAGACTTCCTGTTTGACTGGGGTATAAATATGAGGTGACACAGGCCTGATTCTCTCTGAGGTTCTTCACCATGATGAAGAGCAGAGAACACAGCAATGAGGAGCAAAGAAAAGTTGTAGAGCTGCACAAATCTGACAATGGAGACAAGAACATCTCTCAGCAGTTCAAAGGTCAGTTTGAACAGTTAGATGAATAATGAAGAAGTTTAAAGAGACTGGAGATGTTAGACATCCACCTGGAAGAGGACGTGTCTGTACACTGACCCCACACACTGTGAGGAGGATGGTTGGACTGGATAAAGACTCTCCAAGGATCACAGCTAGAGAGTTCAGAGGTTAACTGAATCATGGGATCGGAAAGTCTCCCTAACCACCATCAGATGGCGCCGACACCAACACCTGCTGTTGGGGAGGGTAGCAAGAAAAAAGCCTCTGCTGTCGTCCACACACAAGCTAACGCTGCTACAAGCTAACGCTGCTACAGTCTGACAAACACCACTGGGACTTTCACTGGAACAAAGTCAGAGGTCAGATGAGACCAAAGTAGAGTTTTCTGGCAACAAACATCTAAGATGGGTGTGGTCTAGCAAGACAGAAAGCCATAGAGAAAAGCCCCTCAAACCCACTGTGAAGTCTGGTGGTGGATCTCTGATGCTGTGGGGCTGTTTCTCTTCCAAAAGTTCTGGACATCTTGTTAAAGACATGGTTCCATGGACTCCATCAAACACCAGTAGATACTGGATGAAGATCTAAAAGCCTGTCAGGAACCTTAAAGTGGGTCGTGGTTGGACCTTCCAGCAGGACAATGATCTGAAGATCACCTCAACATCAACCCAAGAAGGGTTCAGAGGTCACAGAATAAAGGTTCTGTCATGACCATCCCAGTCACCTGACCCAAACCCACCAGAACATCTGTAAGATGTGCTGCAGAGGAGAGTCCACCAGCGTGGACCTCAGAACCTGAAGGAGGTGGAGGGTGAAAAGAATGTTTCCAATAATTATGCCACACATGTTTTAAATGTTTGTTTCATGTTTTTGTTTTTTCAGTTCTGTTGCTTGAAAAAAGTTTTTGATTTTGGTGAATAATTGGAATTAAAGATCAAGGGTATAGGTTATGAAGTCATTTTTTGCATTTCATTTACACATTTTTCAATGTTGCCAATACCCCGGGAATGCACTATACACATATAAGTTCTAAATCAAAAGCAATTCATCAGTGGCATTGGGTTAAGTATAAAGTCAATTTCCTCAGAGGTGTTACATAAACCGCATTTGAAATGTTCTCTTTCACCTTCAGTAAACCATTCTTTCCCTTGTGTAGCATCACAGCGAGAGAGAGAGAGAGAGAGAGAGAGCGAGAGAGAGAGAGAAATCAAAGGAGCTAAAAAGCTATCACAAATTGTTTTCTTCATGTAGCCACTAGACATATTTTTAATAAATAATGTTTGTTTTTGTAGACACTTGTTGAAGCATGTATGTTGTTCCTTTTCCAACTGCAGATTTATTGTCATTTTCGACATCAACTCTTTCAAGTCAATGTCATGTAGTTTCCTTTAACCTTCATGTTTTGGTCCATCGTAATCCAAGTATGAAACAGGTTTTGTTTTAGTTTTTTCTGTTTTTTATTAATCAAACTCAAGATCAGATTTGGGTCTCTTGCACATTGTCTTTTGAGCAGGCTTGAATCAGTAAAGGTTCCTGTGTGGCCGAGCTGTGTATGGTACTGAGCATGGGTGGGTGGTGGTATGTACTCTTGTAGGTGTTGTAGTGGTTGTAGTGCTCCAGGGGAGGCAGCGAGAGGTGTCTCTCCATAGCGGCAACACCTGCAAGCTCTTCTTCCACAGTTATGACTTCCATGGAGGAGGCGGGCCCATCCGGATCCTGCTGGTTATGCTGCTTCCTCATCTTGTAGAAAATAACCAGGAGAACCGCAGCCATAAGGGTGATGGCCACAAAGCAGCCAATGATAATCTTGGTGGTTTTCATCACCTCATCAAGGCCATTCAGGGCTCCCTCTCCGTCCAGATCAAGAACCGGAATGGTGTAAGTCCGCTCAGTGGTCCGCGTTAATAGTGGAGTACTTTTTGTCGTTGAGGATGACACCCAGCCAAATGGTGGGGGAGGTGTTTGGCTATCATCCCCTGGGGTCTCAATGGTCTCCACCGTGACTGTGGTAAAATAAGTCACCCCGCTGTTTTCCACTGACGTGACATTAAGTATAGCGGAGGCGGAAATGTTGCCGGCGGTGTTGCTAACCATGCAGGTATAAGTCCCAGTATCCTGCATCGTGACGCTAGTGAAGTTCAGTGTCCCATCGTTAAACACAGACAGGCGCACCTTATAAGCCCCATGTGTCACCAATGACCCATTTGGTGTAAACCAGCTGATAGCTGTCAGAGAACTTGTACGACATTTAAGCTCTGCACCCATGCCTTCTGTCACATTCAAGTCACTGGGTGGCTCCACAATAACAGGAACGTCACATTGAAAGTAGCTGTGGTCCAGTTCCCCAATGTAGCGACCTTTAAATAATGTAGGGTTATGGCAACGGGCGCAGCAGCTAGTATTGGCAGGTACTGCCTCCTTAAGCCACCAGCTGAGCCACAAGATATCACAGTTGCAGTTCCAGGGGTTGTGATGGAGGTGGACCCGCTCCAGACGATGCAACGGCGTGAAAAGGTCATGTGGTAGAAAGGTGAGGTTGTTGTGGGCCAGGTTGAGCTCCAATAGTGACTGAAGGTCATCAAATGAATTCCTCTCTATAGTTTGGATCTGGGCGTGCATCATCCACAGCTTCTGGAGATTCACTAATCCCGTGAATGAGCTGGGCTTGATAACAGAGATCTGGTTTCCGGACATTTCAAGCTCCTCAAGCCTGACCAAAGGTAAGATGTTAGGTATCTCCTTGAGATTGCACATTCCCAGGTTCAGGTAGCGCAAGTTACTCAAGTCTTTGAAGGCTCCGTCAGAAATGTAGGAGAGGCGTTTGAGCTCACCCAGATCCAGCCTTCGGAGCGAGGGCACCCGATTGAAGGCATAAGGTGGTATACTTTCAATGGGGTTGTTCCGTAGCCACAATTCCTTCAGTTTTGACAAGTACTCAAAAGCACCATTGGGGATTGTCGTCAGCCGATTATCAAAAAGTTCCAAGGTATTGAGACTGGCCAACCCATTGAAGGCCCCAATTTCAATGCTGCGAATGTGGTTCTTGCTCAGCTGCAGGATCTCCAAGTGGCGTAGATGTTTGAAACTGTCCACCTTGATGACCTGGATGAGGTTGTCCTGGAGGTTCAGGTAGCGAGTGTTTGTAGAAATGCCATCTGGGACGTCTCGTAAACCACGGCGGGTGCATATGACTTTGCTGAACTGGTTGCTGCATGAGCAGACAGAAGGACAGGTTTGAGCTCGAACCAGTCCGGCCACCACCAAGATCTGAAGGGCCAAAAGCAGCACGAAGAGGGGGTTGGACAGTGCCCCCTTCAGCCTACGACCTCTCATTGTCTGGCACTGGAGGGTGGAGATCATTGTGTTCAGCATTCATAGTTCATCTGCTGGTTGTGTTCTCTGAAACAAGAAGAAAGACAGAACAGCATTTAAGAAAATCACCTAACACAGAAGGGAGTAGTTCTTGTTTTCCGGAGTTATTAGAATCAATAGTTTGACATCTGTAAGTGATAATGGAAACAACATTACATGCAGCCCTATTCTATTTATACAATACAGAGAGAACAACACCAGTAAGACAAATCAACACCATCAATCAACTGACATCGCTGCCCATCTGGGGAAGAGGCCCTTAACAAACTATTTGTTTGCTCTCTAACCCAGGACTGTCCCAGATTTCCAGTCATCACAGAGGCTGATGGGTCCACACTTGGGACGGCAAATGAAAAATGAGCAGGACTGCTTCGAGCAGGAGGTGTCAATTTAGCGATACGCCCCATTATTCTTTGGTATCCCAAGTTAGTGTTTAATACACAAAGCCTCATTTTTAGGTCTTAAGTCTTAAAACACATTAACGGCATCAATGGCAAAAATGTTGTTTAGACAACTATGTGAAACCAAAGCATTAGACTGTAGAGTCCAGCCCAGGTCAGCCATGAAATGAAAATCACATGCCTTGTATAGTGTAGGACTGTGATGCTCCGTGTGTTTTGACACCGTTCTGTCAGAATCAGCTTTTTCTTTCCGCAATTTGTGCCACAGTAGCTCCTCTGGATTCCACAACACCCACTAACCCTCACTGCCCACTTGTCTCCTTTAGCCCTGGCTGCCCATGATCCTGGCAACAGCTCAATAATTCTCCATTCTTTGACCACGTCTGTTACGTACTAAACACCACAAACTGGGAACACCCTCCAATAGTTTGCATTTTGGCCCCAACAGTCAATTTACTGCATTCCATTGCTTCCCTCCCAGTGATCTCATAGAAATGAGAGCTTTCTTTTAACCAACCAGAGTCTGAATTTTTTCATCTTGGCTGTATTCTTTGATATAGCTAGTACTTCTAACTTACTTAGCTCTATATCAGTATTATGGATGTGGAAAGTGTTTCATCCTAGTATCCACTGCCTTTGTCCAGCGGTCATATTCAGCCTGAAAGCAAATTACAGCTTATTGTAGAATTGTAGAAGCAGGAATGATCGGCCTTAGCTCCCAGCACTGGCCTCCATACCAGTGGAATAGAATCTTCTGATGGAGCTGAAAGGCAGCGGTGTCCTGTACGACCCTGTCATTGAGCTATTTTTAAAGAATGAGAGGAGGATGGATTTCGTCCTCAGATGATGAACCGCTTTGGTGAGTCTAATTCTGACGGATCTTTAATAGCTGTTGATTATTACTGGCTTTAGATGGTTGCTGTTGTTGTGGTCTAAATATAAGGTCTATATTTAGTGGTCGGACTCTGACAGTGTGAATTTGGGCACATATGTTTACGCCCAGCAGCTTGGCTGGAGTCTGGAAGGAGACCATGTTCAATCCTGATTGTCCTGCTTACATTTAAAGTAATGTTGCATCCTTTCCGGTGTTCTGAGTAAATGTGACTGGTTGTTGTCCCTGTCTCCGGACCTTTTAGGCTCTGGGCCACTGCCTTTTTTTCGTCTTTGTTTGTCTTGTTTCATCTTTACGTTTCACATCCGTTGTATCACGTCCTCTATCCGTTGTATCACGTCCTCGGGGCGGCACTGGGTCAGTGGGTAGAGTGGCCATCTCCCGATCGGAAGGTAGCCGGTTCGAATCCCACCAGGGTCTACTTGTCGTAGGGTCCTTGAGCAAGACCCTGAATCCTTAGCTCCCCGGGCGCTCCACGAGGGGCTGCCCACTGCTCCCTCAGGGATGGGTCAAATGCAGAGAAGTAATTTCACTATGTTGTACTGTATGACTCTATGTGACTAATAAAGGATTCTTTCTTCTTTCTTTCTTCTTTCTATGATGACAAATAGGTATTGGTACTGAATAAAGAGTAATAAGTTGGTCTTTTCCACGAGGCCTGGTGGAGGTCAAGTAAACACTCACAGAAATAACATCTTTCAGTTGGAAGATCAAACTCCATGTATTTAAAGAAATGTTTTGTACCATTCTTGGCACGAAGAAAAACAAGTTTATGTGGAGACAGATGGAAAAAAAACAACCAACTATCTGACACTGATTGGTGATTGATTCTATCCAAAGCAGTAATGAAGAGCTGTTTATTCTTCATCAGGATACATTTACAATCACGCCACAAACCCTCACATACGACTGATTCAAGAGCCGTGAAGAGCCCTGGTCTTGTCTCCACAGAATATTATTATCTCCTGAATCAGGTGACTAACGAGAAACTCGTTATTATGTTATCTGAGATTAGATTAAATTAGGTTAGTCCGTTCAGCCGAAGTGTCGAGGAAAGTGCCTGAGTGTGTTCCAGATAAGAATAGACACACACATATACAGTACAGCCTGTACCACCCACTTCCACACAGCAGTGTGGATGTGTCGCTTACGCCCCTTATTCTCTGAGGCCCACTAAAGTGGGAAGCTGGAAATAAATCAAAAGACCATATAACAAACATATATGCTGCGAGAATTCTGAAGTATGACTTTGTAATGTGACCTTGTCTCCTTTCAACACCTCCCCCACTCAAGTTGTCTGCTTCAAAACCCACTAAAAAGCACTTTGTTATGCAAATGTAAATTGCATTATAAATTAAAGGTATTATTATTATTATTACTAAAAGAGGCTGGATTGAAGTTCCTGACAAGCCCCCAAGGCCCCTGTGTTGTACCAGTAATCCCCCTGACTGAGCTCCTCAAATATGCTGTGACCTTGCACAGTGTTTTGAAAAAAGAAAAAAAGAGCTCCCCCTACTGAGGGAAATAGGAACTATTAGAGTAAATGATGATAAATACAAGATAGATCTCCTCAAGTCGATTCAAACGAGTCACATGCACAATAGTTCTAGAATCTATAAAGCTCCTACTATAGTGTCGAAAAATATACAAGCCACCTTTTCGGAAAAAATAAATCAAGGTCTTCAAATCATTAAGATCTATGGGGTGAAAAATTTAAACTAATCCATGAAATAGTTTTACCTTAACATGGAGGATCCACGTTGATGATGATATCCTCGACTTTTCAGGGATATAAATAGTGATCTACTCTCATCATTCCTTCAGTAACCATGGTGAAAGTGTCCCAAAATGGAAAAAAAAAAAGAATTCCTAATACAGTCTAAGATCATTTTGTCCGTCAAGCTGATTTATTTTCATTTTAAGAATAATTATAATCCTGAAAACTCAACCAGCCAGATAGACTTTACAGCGAGGAAGAACTGGATTGATTTTGGGAAAGGTCGGTTGTGTATATATTTACGCGACTAGGGGGGAGCTTTTCTCCAAAAGTTTTCGGCCCATAATTTCTCAACTGTGGTCCAATTTAGTACAAATTTAATGAATATGAATCGACGGAAGGAGATCCATCCTGTAAATATCAGAGTTTACTGCAGTAGTTGATTTTCTTTTTACAGAAAATACTGTGGAAGAAATTCTTCGGGATACACATGGACCTAGTTTGAAAAAAAAGTATTCAAGGTTTATTCTAATTATGTCTCCACATAAGTTTCATATAAGAACAAATTATGCAATGACATGAATTTTTGAAAAGGACCCATTTTCCAAATCTCAACTCAAAAACCTTCAGTCATATTCCCCCAACCAGGGGTCCTGAACATAACCCAACATCCTGGGGGTCGACCCATGACTAAAATGGGGTAACAGAAATCTCAAGCCCAGATTTGGTTGTTTTTAACCTGGTAGTTTTAAGATTGCAGTCCATTATGAGAACTGTTTTCAAAAACTGTCAAAATTTCCCACAGAGGTGAAAATGTTCTGCAGTGAAGAGGGGCAGGTGACTGAATGCGGAGAAATTAGTCTACATGTGAGTCGGGTTTTTGCAACACACCAGCCGGGTCGGAGCAACGGGCCTCTGCTGCAGGATCCGTTGAATGAGGCCTCCCGCCGGCAGGAGCTCAATGTGTCTGTCTGAAATTACAACACGTCTGCGCTGCCACCTAAAAGAAGAAAATGTCAAGCATGACAAACACTGAGAGAGATGATCAGCTTTCAACAAACCGTGAAACATCACCGTTTGAAATTTTCAGCCGGGGTGCGCAAGAATGTTGGATCCAGCGACGACTATGTTGATGTGGCCCTCAGAATCTTTCACATGATGCATTTTTCCAGGCTGAGCCTCATTACATAAAGGATTGTCAAATGTATGGAGAGAAAAACAAAATGCTGCAAACATCCTCCCTCCCATTGTTGATGCAACACAGTGGATTAATTATCCTAGGAAGGATCTACTACGGCGGCCCACTGGGCAAACACACTGCAAATTAAGAAAAATGCTCCAAATTAAGTAAACACACTCAGAGAGGCACAACATATTGAAACAAATGTGAGGCAAAAGCAACAAAACATCAAGAAAACACCCCCAAATTAAGGAAAAATGCTCCAAATTAAGGAAATACAACATATTTAACCTTTTAATGTTCTGCTCAACTGTTTGGTTGAGCTAATTTTGAGTCACTGTTTCTGATTGGAAAACGTGAC
This sequence comes from Lophius americanus, assembly GCA_037951165.1. Classification (NCBI taxonomy): domain Eukaryota; kingdom Metazoa; phylum Chordata; class Actinopteri; order Lophiiformes; family Lophiidae; genus Lophius; species Lophius americanus. Next base: position 1,158,584 of record JBBDHG010000067.1, read on the forward strand.
TCAACCTGTTTATAATCGGACCCAGTGGCAGCATGGATGTTCTTCAGGGTAAGGGGTGGAGGACGGAGCCCTGGGGGACACCAGGATCCAAGGATCCGCCAAGGAGGAGGAATAACCATCACTACTGAGAAAGAACTTTTAGATATTAGGTTTTGTTTTTTTATTTTGCTGCATTAAAGCAAGTGAGGCCTTACTAAACAGAATTATTTGACTTGATACAACCAATACAATTTAATAAATCAATCACTTAATCATGAGTTATTAATAATTAATGATTGGTACAGATGTTTTTAAACTTTTTAAAAAATCTGCTTGACCTAATGATTTTTTGTTTTCACACGCTTCAAAAGCCACAACAAAACATATCAAGAAAGACGCACTGCAAAAACCAAACCCATTAACCACTAATGTTCAGATGTAAAACACAAACAGGTCATTTGTTGTTTCCATTGGCCACGCCTCTCATAGTTTTTACACTCCTCCTAACTTCTGGGTCGTGGGGTCATGTGACTCTGAATGAAGCATGAATCAACATTATTGATGAAGATGTTTTCTTCATGTGCTTGTGTTTTGTGTATTTGTGTATTTGTGTGCGTTTTATGTTATGTATCTATAGCCACTGAAGGCAGGAGCAGGTCAGATCACAAATCCTGCTTGAAAAACAAATAACCCACCCAGCCTCACGCCTGTCCGTCTGCATCAGCACCCACGGGCTCTCTGCGCGCCGCCGCTGCGATATGCCAAATTCATTTCTTATAATGAGTCCGCTGGAAGAGTGCTGAGATAACACGCAGTGAGGGGGGCCGAGACATAAAGTATTCCAGAGTGTCTAAATTACACTGTCAGATGATTGAGCGCAATGACATTTGTCTGTAATTAGCCAAATGGGCTAGCTTGGACATTCACACAAAAAGCAGGGGGACAAGTTTGGCTGATAGGATCCACAGATCCGTCCATCCGTCCATCCGTCCATCCATCCATCCGTCCATCCATCCATCCATCCATTGATCCGGGATGAAATGCAACAAGAAATTAAGCATTACTCAGCAAACAAAGCCTTTTATGTGAAACATTATTATTCACACTTTATCCTTCTACGATCAGACAAACGTAGTGATTTGGGACGGGTTGCCTGGCAGTGAGCGTGAAACCTTCATGTGCGACACGGCAGTTCCAACGTATTTAGTATATATTCTAATTGAGTATGGACAAAAAAAGTGGGGGTCCGGACAGAAATGAGAAAAATAAGACTCCAGTGTTAAAATCCTTACACTGACTACCAGAGAAGGAATTTCAAAATCATGCTCATAACTTATAAATCATTCTGTGGCTCAGCACCTAAATATGTCTGACATGCTGGTGACCTTTGAACCGTCCAGGAGCAAGAAGACCTTGTAGTCTATTATTACAGCCCCGTTTATAAATTATACATTTTATTCAAAGGTTGAAAAAACAGGCTGTTTTTCCAGCTGATGTCTTTTCTGAATAAGAGCAACGTGTTTCAAAGTTCCTTCGTGGCCCCCCTGACCCAAGGTGTCCATCAGGGCTCCAACCTCGGCCCCTTATTGTTTAGCATATAAATTCTCCCACTGGGTCATATTATAAGCAAATATAAAAATCCAGTATCAATGTTATGCTGATGATACACAGATCTGTGTTTTGATTTAAAATCATATTTCTTCCTGTCTGTCTGAGATGAAGGGTTGGATTTCACACAACTTTCGCAAACTAAATGAAAACTAGTCACTAATTGTTTCTCCTTGACCTCCATCTCTAGTTTCTAGAAGAAACATCCTGGACCCCTGTCTACAAATATCAAACTTGCAGCCAGAAACCAGGTGGGGATTTTTCACGGTGACCTTCCTTCTAAAACACAAAGAACTAATAACCAGTAATGAATAAATAGTGTAGCATGCCCTCTTCAAACTGCCCAATTTGCATGTCTTATCTGCATTTCTGCTATTTTAATATTACCTCTTCCCCACTCTTATTGTAAATTTGCATATTTCATATATTTTATTGCTCTTTAAAGCACTTTAAATTGACCTGGTGTTTGAAATGTGCTTCCAAATGAAACTGTCTTTCCTTGTCTCAAAAAAAGGACAAAAAAACATCCCAATAAAAACTAGGCCTATGATGTCATCCGCTACAACAAGGGTAAACCCCAAAGCCCTCAATCCCCTGCATTGTATAAGCAATAAACCTCATCGAACACTCCAAATAAAATGTGATATTACGTCCTAAAAACAGTATTTTTCCGGAGATAAATCCCCCCCTAGTGAGTAAAATATGAACTTTAAGAGTAAGATGATACAAGATATATCTTTGATCGTATTCTTGAGTCGATTCATAGTCACCCAACTTCGTCTAAATCGGACCGACAATTAAGAAGTTGATGCTGAAAAAAACATAAAGCAAAATAACATAACATATATACCAGATTTGTAGAGACAACGCTCCCGATAGTTTCGGAAATAGTAAACCAATCTTTCCCAAAATCAATCCGGTTCTTCCTCTCAATAATGCCTGTACAATTATAGAATTTGATAATAGCATAGTTTTTGATTTATGTCCGAAAAAAAAAAATTTTTGTGTAAAAAAAAGCTTCCTGTAGTTCACAGGCAAAATAGTGGGACAGATCTCCGCGAGTCCATTCAAAGGCACCAGATTCGGACTCGATCCAACCAACCGTTAGGAGGTTATGTCCGAAAAACAGTGTTCCATAAAAAGCTCCCCCCAGCGCCTAGAATGTGAACTATTAGATAAAACCAGGATCTATCGAATTGAACTGAATAACTGAATGAGACCAAAGGTTGAGAAATTAAGGCCTGAAAACTTTCAGAGATAAATTTCCCTCTAGTGTCGGAACTATACAACCAAGCTTTTCCAAAATTACTCCAGTATTTCTTCTTACAAAGATTTATGTGTGTGTAAAATTTGAAAATGGTCCATGTAATAGTTTTTGAGCTATCAGGTTAACGGCGGTGGCGGCGATGATGATTCCATTACATCCCAGACTTTTCGGGGATATAACGGCGTGTTTATTACACGACCACTGATCACAGCCATTTGCAGTTTGTCTAATGAGTGTGAAATTGATCAGTTGGGTAAAATACAAAGTCTTATTAAATGTCTCTCCTCATGGAGGAGGAAGCCTGAGGCCACTAGCAACGTCAGATGAACTGAATGTCATCTCACTAATTCATTCAGCACTGATTCATTACATTTGCATACTTTTGTTGCACGTCTTCCTTTTAACCTCTTTAGTGCTGATTCTGAAACCTCGCAGCCATCTGGCTCTCACAAGACCTGTGAACAGACTGCTCCTACATCATCATCATCATCATCATCATGCATCCATCAGCCATAACATTAAAACCACCTGCATAGTATTATGTAGCTTCCAAAGGCGCTCAGTGAGGAACCTTTCTATCGGACCCAGCATTCCGCCACTAGGGGAGCTTTATCTCCAAGACTTTTTTCAGGGATATACCCTTGCTTTCGGGGAATATCGGCAAATGCCTAGTTTTATGTATTTTACCTGAATATATAACATAGTGTAGTTTAATTATAAACAATTCAGTCATTCTTTTGTAGACTTTCTATTAAATATAACCCGTTCACTGACAGGAACCATGTAACAAAATAATCAATTACCCCTCGTCGGTTGTAATGATATGGTTGATTGGTGTATGGTGTAGACTATAAAACAACATCTTAATAATAAGGCTGGCAATGTTATTTTTTTTTATACGCAATGTTCAACACAATTAATTCCAAGACAAATTTGTCAGCATGGGCTCTTATAATGAGTATTTATAATAACAGCTTAGATGATTTATTAATCCCTTCTATTATAAAAAACAAACAAACCATGAACAGATTAATCATCATGAAAATAAACTGTATCATGACAGTAAACGGAAATTTAACTCAGAAAAGATTGTTTTTCATTAAAGTGACCCTAAGAAAATCCAGTAAAATGCAGTAAAATAAAGTTGAATAAATCACCCGGCGTTTCTTGAAACGGTACTGGTGCTGTGTGTGTGACTCATGTGTGCAGTGTTGTTATAATATATTGGAGGTGTTGGACCATAAATCACCAGGGGCCACATGTACGTAAACATCTGAATGATATTTACTTCATTTTTATTTCCTGCCTCTGACCATCTGTCTGTTTGATTCCATGTTCTGGAATCGGATGCTATTGCTTCTAACCTAGACAAACCTCTTCGGGCCGGCGTGTGTTCACGCCCCCTGTTTGTCCACGTACTCTCCCCTGAGGACATTACGGGTGGTGGCGTTAAAAGCGTAAACTGGGTCCGTGATAACTGGAGGCCAGCGCTGCTGTCTGATTCCGAAATGTAGTCTGAGAGTTTCCCTCCCGGGGTCTGATTCACCTGGAAAGAAAAAAAGGCCGTTCCCCTCCCCCCTCCCCCATCCCCCCTCCTGCCACGGGTACGCAGAGTGCCGGTGTTCAGGTCATAAATCAGCGGCTGCTGCTGTCTTATCAGCCACAGTCTATTCTTTTAAGGGGAGCAGGAATGATGGGCCTTTCAGTGACTGGACAAGTTTCACAACAGCAAGAATAATGATCATATGTCAGGGGTTACACAACAACTGTATATTTTTAGCATCAGGAGTAGGACGGAGAGGCGGGTTGAAATCTCAGTCAAAATAGGGAGTGGCAGACATCCAGTGTGCAAGGGTCCTTAGTGCTACCAGCCTACCAGCTGCGTCTAGTGCCGGTCCCAGGCCCGGATAAATGGGAAGGCATTCCAATGTAAAAAACCTATGCCAAATGAATATGCGGAACGAGACAATCAGCTGTGGCGACCTTCTAATAAAAGGGAAACTTGCTAGCTTACTGGAACGAGACGGTCCGATGTAGTGACCCCCTATAAAAAGGGAAAGTTGCTAGCTTACTGGAACGAGACAATCGGCTGTGGCGACCCCCCCAAAAAAGCGGAAACATGCTAGCTCACTGGAACGAGACGATCAGCTGTGGTTTGCCCCTAAAAAACCGAAAAGTTGCTAGCTTACTTGAAAGAGACGATCCGATGTGGTGACCCCCTAAAAACAGGGGTAAATTGCTTGAGTACTGTTTCTAGGGGGAGGGTTGTTCAGTTTGCCGCTGCTACATGCATCACGATGCCTGTTATAAATCGACAGGGGCAAACGCACTGCAACTTAAGGAAACACATGTAAATAGAAAAAGCACCAAATCACATAAAGAAAAACATCTTAATCAATTTGACTTCGCTAGCACACTACAAAAGCCGCAACACAACGGAAGTGTTTACTAAGGTCACTTAAAGGTGACGCCCAACCTGACAAGTTTTTTTTCATACTATATCATTTGGACAATAAATCAGAAATCAAGCATAAACATTTCATGATATTTTGATTAGCCGAATTAGCTTTCCTTAACCCCCGGGTATTGGGACTTAGAATAAAACATTAATCAACATAACAACCAAAAGAACGTAACATCATGCAAACTACCCAAACCTACAGCAAACAAGGTGTATAATACTTGCTTACTGCACAGTACCTAAAGCTAATAGCTAAAAGCTAGTTCAGAGTTTTCTTAAGCACATATAATCTCGTTAACCCTGTTTTATTTTGGAGGATTATTTCTCTGTTCATTTGTCTTCCTTGTTTCCTTGTTGGATTCAGTGTTTTCTTGACTCGAGGAAATCTATTCTTCATTCATCAGATTATGTACTAATTCTTCATATTATATTTTTACGCACTAGGTGGAGCTTTTTTTAAAAATTAAGAACGTTTGTTTGGATTTAGCTTCCCAAACTGTTGTGATACTTCCAAACTCCATTCATGCTAATACACAAAGAGATGTCAAACCTTGATCTTTTAGAAAGGAGAAAATGTTTCACCGACTGTTTTGCTGTACAGTTTTACGACTGCTGCAGACATGGATTGGAAAACCAAGGTCATGCTGAAGTGTTTCCTCTCCTCTCTCTGGATGTAGAGTGCCTCCTGAATGGATAACTCGTTCTCTTTGTTAGTCAGTTTTTTCACAAGACTCATTCATTATCAGAATTTACCTCTAAGAGTATTTAAGTGTCCTTTTCATCCTTGGATGAAGGTTTGACATCTCTTTGTGTATTAGCATGAATGGAGTTTGGAAGTATCACAACAGTTTGTGAAGCTAAATCCAAAAAAACGTCTTTCTAACCCGTTTTCCATGTCAAACAACATGTGTGCGCCCACCATTCATCGTTTGACCTTCAACCCTTTTAGGGATTTTTGTCTTTTTCTGAACCTTTCTATGTGATGCAGTTGTTGGGATCTGTCCATACTGAGTTTTTAATTAAAACCCAATGTGTCTCATTGAGAATCTGAATGTTACTTTGGCATCCGGATGAGAGGCTGGACTGACATCTGAATGGGTGCAAACAGCATTAGGGAAGACATGGAATGGATCTCATTCAGGATTCAATATGCAACCGAAAGTTTTTATCCTGTTGCTTCAGCTTGAGCACAAAAGCATAAATTTGAATTAAAAATACTATCTCAATCAGGAGAGTCAAGTACGGGGGCCATGAAGTCCCCTTGAGAAGATCATTTACTGTTAATCCAAGATATATTACTGTTAATCCATAAGTGTCTCCTGATGGGAACGCCAGAATAGAACATGCACTGGACTGAATAGGGTCTGCAAAGATTTATTTTCACTTCAAAATGTCATACAATTGGTTTATGAACCACCGCGATGAGGATGTGCCGTAGGTTAATTGAATCGAGTCAAAACACATACACAATGCCCACCAGCCGTACTCCCAGTGAAATCCTTCAGGGTAAGAGCACTTAAAATAAACTACACAGCAACAGGAAAAGAACTTATGCCAAAACAGGAAAAAAAAGGTTACAAAAACAGCTTTTGTTCGTAGATATGGGATCGTCATCAGCAGGAAACACTGACTGCACATACTGAAGGACAACTAGCATGCAGCTACACTATTGACCATTGCTGCCTTTGCAATGCTGAATTTATTTCTTGAGCGCAAAAGATGATTAAGCTTGTGCTTATAAGATCATATGTTAAATTAGTTTTTCTCTCAATAATAATAATAATAATAATACATTTAATTTATAATGCACTCAAGGGACTTCTGAGACCAGAGAACACAGCAATGAGGAGCAAAGAAAAGTTGTAGAGCTGCACAAATCTGACAATGGAGACAAGAACATCTCTCAGCAGTTCAAAGGTCAGTTTGAACAGTTAGATGAATAATGAAGAAGTTTAAAGAGACTGGAGATGATAGACATCCGCCTGGAAGAGGGCGTGTCTGCAAACTGACCCCACACACTGTGAGGAGGATAGTTGGACTGGATAAAGACTCTTTAAGGATCAAAGCTAGAGAGGTCAGAGGTTAGATGAAACTAGGGTTCAGAAAGTTTCCCTAACCACGTTTGGATAGCACCAACACTAATACAAGCTGCAAGAAAGGAGGCTATAGAGAAAAGCCCCTCACACCCACTGTGAAGTCTGGTGGTGGATCTCTGATGCTGTGGGGCTGTTCTTCTTCCAAAGGTTCTGGACATCTTGTTAAAGACATGGTTCCATGGACTCCATCAAACACCAGCAGATACTGGATGAAGACCTAAAAGCCTGTCAGGAACCTTAAAGTGGGTCGTGGTTGGACCTTCCAGCAGGACAATGATCTGAAGATCACCTCAACATCAACCCAAGAATGGTTCAGAGGTCACAGAATAAAGGTTCTGCCTTGGCCATCCCAGTCACCTTACCCAAACCCACCAGAACATCTGTGGGATGTGCTGCAGAGGAGAGTCCACCAGCATAGACCTCAGAACCTGAAGGAGGTGGAGAGGTTCTGGAATGGTCTCAGATCTTCTCCATGTGTCCTCAGACCTCCTCACAGACCACAGAAAGAGACTCAGACTGTTATTGTTGCCAAAGGCACCGAAGCTAAATATTAAATGAAGGATGCCAATGATTGTGTCACTCATGTTTAGAATAAAATGTTCATTTAATGTTAAGAATGTCATGTTACGCTCAATTTTGTTATTTCAATAAAAGTGACTAATTTGAATTAAATATAATGGTAGGGGCAATAAAGACATTTTTCAATTCCTTTTTCCATTTTTTCTTTTTTCTTTGGTACCAATTCTTCTACAGGCCGGTGTAAAACAGAACGACGCTGGAGCTTCTGTAGACCTTCAGATAACAGCTCCGGCGTTCCTTTATCTGTAAAGCTGTATTTATTGATTTTGGGACAAAAGAGGCACAAACACCATGGAACTAGCTGACTCAAATATTGGCAAACACACATCAAATATTTTATGAAGGTCATACAGTTCTGAATGTAAAAGCTCTATCGAATAAGAGAAATCTCCACAAATGATTTTTCTTACTATGAGCGACACCTCATTTTAAAATATAAAGAAGTCCTGTGAAAAAAAAAAAAGATCAATCTTTAGAGTTTATTCTGAGAAGATCAAAGTCCAATAAAGGTGCATGGATTCCAAATATGCTATATACGGAAAACTCATCACCCCTGCGTTCGCCGCACACCAATCCTGTGGGCTGCTACACCGGGGCCCGAGTCTATTGGGTTCACTTTAAAGCCTACAAAATGGATTTAGTTGTCGCCATTGTGCCGCTGAGCGAGAGGAGAAAGACGGTCTATAACCGGCCAAACAAGCTTTGTGTTCTCTGACAGAGAAAACGCTACACAGACACTCAGCTCTCTTCATCATCAACGACGGGAAAGAGAGGCGGTTCTCTCGACCTCCTGACCTGAGCTTAACCTCCGCCAAACCCTCCGGGCAGCAACGCTCCCAGATTGCAAGATCGTATTATTGAGCATCAACGCAATTTTGGGCAACCAAGCACATTTTCTCCAGTCGTGCTGGAGCCAGATTAAATCAAAGCAATGGCGAAATTGAGAGCAATCAAAACGCCATCTGGAATTCAATCACCATTGGGACTGAAGAAAAAGAACCTTTGAGAAACCTTCTAGTTTGCTACGAGGAACTGCGGCCTGAAAGTATTAAAACTGAGAACATTTTTTTTCAATTAACTTCCTACTTCTGATGAGGAATATTAGATATGACGTCAGATTATACGGCTTTCATCCACTAGACTGATGGGCCTGAGCTCAGGAGGTAAAGTAGTCGTCCCCCAGCCCAAAGGTACTCGGTTTGATCCTTCAGACTTCCTCTGCAGTTTTCTTGTTGTTGTTGTTGTTGTTGGAGCAATACCCTGAACAACATTTTGCACCCCGGAGCCGGCCCACCGCTCCTCAAGGAAAGGTCGAATGCAGGGAAAGGATTTTCGATGTTGTCCTGACTGTACAGTTCCCTCCAGAATGATTTACACTCTTAAAAAACAACAACTCCACCTTTTGACTCTTTCCATATTTAGGAGGTTGTCACAGCCGATTGTCTTGTTCCGCATATTGATTTTACCTCGGATGCCCTTCCCGACAAAACCCTCCCTTTTATACGGACTTGGGACCGGTATTATATTTGGTTGGTAGGCTGGTACAACTAAGGACCTGGTCCACACTGGATTTCTGCCCTCTTTCCCTGGGATTCGAACCACAGTCTCCTGGACCAAAGGCCAGTGCTGTGTCCCACTGAACTATCCAGTTGCAGCTCGTTCCCGACAGCAACTGTATATCCCCCCAAAAGATCCCGATTCCCTGCGTTGTACAAGTAATCCCCCTGATTTACCTCCTAAAATGATTGTTTAGTTTTGTAAGATCTTTGGAGGGGATGAGCCTTTCCAGTGTATTAGTTTGTTGTGCTCAACCAAAAACGTAAAATCCCAATATGCTGGGAATTTGACCCTGTCATATCAACATGCTAATGGTTGTGCTTAGTGGTCTTCATCGGAGCATGAAAGACATTTGATGGCAGGGAATTCATGAGTGAAGTGCGACGATTCAACCGGAGGTCAAAAACACTTATTCCTGATTAATACATTTGAAGGTAAAGTCATCATCCAGTCCAGTAAGTGTTATTGTTTTGAGCCTGGAGATCCAGTGATAGATTAGCAACAAACGCCGACTATGATGTACACAAGTCAGATCTCTTCAAGTCGATTCATACGCATCGAATTTGGACTGAATCGAACCGACGGTTGGGAAGTCATGCCCGAAAACTTTTCCAGATCAAGCTCCCATTTGTGTCAGAAATATATACAACAGTCTTGTCTCAAAATCACACCTGTTCTTTCTCGCTCCACGGACTGTGCAGGCATGAAATGTGAAGAAGATCCATGAGATAATGTTTGAGTTATCGCGCTACGACGAAGGATCTGTGGTGAAGGTGATGACAGATGATGATTCCATAATATTCCTGCCCTTTCGGGGATTCATAAAAATGTCTTCGTTGTCTGGCGTTGAACAACTTGAACAACATCTTTTTTTTTAGAGATCTTATGGCATCACATCACGGTCGAGCACCCGCCTGCTCGATGATTAAGATGAGGAGAGGGAGGCTGCTATCTAGTGCCGACACCGAGACGAAGGGGACCAGGAGGGTAAAGAGACACCTTTCAAGTGATAATTCAATTCCTATTCACGTATTACCTTATGCAACCCCCATTATGATAATGGCATGGGCTAAATAATCTGCAGGGACCTCCGTGTTCGAACGCACTCTGCCAAGGCTCTGTCTGGGCTCTGCAAACGGATTAAGACAGGCTGCCCCGGGCACCAGGCTGCCTGAATGCGAGGGCACTCTTAGTATTCGTGTCACTTTTGGAGCCCGGCAATCTGCTCCCATGACCGCGGTCCCAAAATGAGATCTCCGGGATCGTCCAATTATGGGTAGAAGGGCATTGTGGTACAGTCCAGGACTAAATGAGAACACGGCACGCCGAGACCCGAGCAGCGAGGACAATGTTAGTAATTGGCTTCAAAGATATGGACTAACTTTCTCACACTCAGACACATTTGGTTATTAGGGTTATGAGCCACATTCCCTTCCATGCTCTGTGCAGGAAGAAACATGTGGCGGCCTGAGTTTTGTGTGGCGAAGCACGCCGCCAGCAGCAGCGGCGGAATAATGAGCTGGCGTCCTGCAGTAGTTAAACAGATCACTGCTTCAGCGGAGGATTTGTGCGACTGGTTAAGTAGGTGAACGTGCAGCTGTGGACCAACGCCGGGCTGCCAGCAGAAGCAAATCTGAATCATGTCTTGATACTCATTTTGTTTGAAAGCTGATTTATTAAATTTTAAAGAAGAGGCCTCTACATCACAGACATGCCCTTGCTGCATCTTATGCTTCATCAGAGGGACTCGGCTTCTCTCTGAACTTCTTAATAACATATGGGATGTGAACCTGGGATTTTCTCCCAGGTTCAGAAGCGGCAGAATGTGTGCCGGGCTTTGGGGTGCGATGCCGTACCGCACTCTTTAAGCGTGTAATTTGTAGAATCTGTTTAGATTCCTGCTCTCCCATGGTCCATCACGGCTGCGGCGGCCACGCTTCCAAAAGGTCACAATACTGTCATTCACTGTTAGTTCTGAGAGAGACAACTGTGTTGCATTAAAAATGACACAAAAGCGATGTAAGCTCACCGGCGAGGCTTGGCAGGCCGCCACCCCAGCTCACAGAAGAGTGCTCTACGGGATTAGTTCACTGGAGTCTCCTCTGTTCAGTCGCAGCTTTAGGCCGATGAATTCCGGCCATTCTTGTTTGCAAATTGGCCGCACAGGAAAAGTCGGAAGCCGTTCTGTTTTGAGCTTTTTGTTCCCATTGGGGTGAAAGGGTACCGACAATAGACGGCACCATACGTGGTTCAGTCTTTTGGTCCTTTTGTCTGACATCGCGACCCACCGCTGTGCCTCTGTCCGTCACCGAAAGCCTTTCACCGGATTTTACTGTATCGCCGTAAATGAGAAGTCATTATGCCGAGTCTAGCTGTGGTGGCTTCTATTCTTGTGCTGACAGTTGGAATATAGATTCTTCTGGCTGCAAAGTCTCACAAAATTGCAGCGTTAGTTATGATATATAATTAAAGTTGCCTTTGCCTTGTGAAAAAGTAGATGGCGGCTCATTTTCACTATGTAGAGCAGCATTGTGTTGATGTCTAACAGGAATAATGAGTTACAGCCCCGAACAGTCGGAAATTTAGAATCGCAATCGCCGCCGATGCAGATCCTTCGTGATATCTCAAAAGCTCTTTCACGGATCTTTCCCAGATTTTATACACCTAGACTTTGGTGCGAGGGAGAACTGCAGATGAATTTGGAAACGGTCGGTTGTATATTTCCACCAAAAGGGGGACTTTTAGCTCCAAATGTCTTTGTGTCATATTTCCCAACCGGTTCGATTGCGTCCAAATTTGGTGCATATGATTCAGCACGAGGAGATTTATCTTCCTTATATAGTATTTTATACAAATATATATTTTACTCACGAAAGGGAACTTTTTTTTTTCTTTCTACAAAAACACTCTTTCCCAAATATGACTTCCTAACCCTTGGTCTGATTGAGTTCAGATTTACCTTTTACTTTACCTTTATCGCCTCAAGGAGCTCTAACATGTATTTTTCAAATTATACTGAAATGATTCACATTTCAATCACTAGGGGGAGTTTTTTTTTTTTTTTACAAAAAAGAGACTGCTGACTTCATAGAAATATTTAGGTTGAGTCACTTTAGCTAGGATCAGGATCAGATCCCTTATCTGATCCTAGCACTTCTGTGTGTCACTATTGTGTGAACTCTCTGGACGCACCTCACTGAGAGGTTCTGTACACAGTTCAAGGTCTGAATTAAGGTATATTGTCTGATCAGCACACAGAGCAGCTGGACAGCTCAGTGGGTCACATCACTGACTCTGGTCCAGGAGACTGGGGGTTCAAATCCCAGTCAAAAGAGGGTGTGGAAGAAATCAAATCTGGATCCTTGGGGAAGGTCCTTAGTTCTACCAATCTACATCTGGTTCTAGTAATTAACTAGTAATTAACCTTGACTTTTCCATGAAATAAATCTAATTTAAAATTGACTATGTTTTCTCTTCGGTTGTAAAACTGTTGCTCTAATAAAAAAGGTTCAATCAAACATCTTAACTGATTTCCGGCTGGTGACGCTAAATCAAGGTGAAGCATCTTTTGCCCCAAACAGCAGGCCGGTTCTGATCCGGTAAGCATTAAGCATTCCTTTCCCCTCAAGCTACAAAACCAAAGATCCTCATTTCTTAAAATTACAACAATTTAATATATCCTATCGTAGCATAACTCAAATGATCACATTTAGAATTTCCATGTCAGAACTGAAAAACTTGTGACCGAGGCTGCAGACGCCAGCCGACAGGTGATGTCATCAACCGCCGACAGGTGATGTCATCACCCGCCGACAGGTAGTGTCATCACCTGCTCATTTTCAGCGGGAGCGTTTTGTGTCGGAAGCAGGGAAAACGTTTGAGCCTGAGAATAGGAGCGACGCTTAATTGATCAGAATGAAGTGATAACGATGTGCTATTTCTCCTGATCCCGGCAGGTCAGAACCGGGTCGGGCCATCCTCCCATGGATCGCCCCTGGAGCTGTGCAGAGAGTCACCGGGGATCCACCGACTTGCTCAAGGGCAGGACAGCCACACTCTGTTCCGTATAGGCGGGCCAGAGTGAGAGGATCTCTGACTTAGAATATCTTCAAAAGAAATTCCCGACATGGGGTAAGAGAGCCACAAAAAGACAAGGGTAATAGTTTGAAGGGAATATTAGGATTATGGGGCCCCCATTAGGTAGCCCTACTTCAAAGGAAACTGGTCTTTTATATAGAACACTAGAACAATGGGCGCTCCTCACGACTCCTCTTAAAGTCAGTAAAATCAGTCTCGGCTTCCGTTACCAGCTCACACTACATTGTTACGCAAAGTACGTGTTGTCACGAATATCTGAATTGTTCCCTACATTCCCTTCATCGACTTCTCCAGCTCGGAAATTGAATTCATTCCCACCATGTTGCTATAATTATACGCGAAGAGCAGGGATTGAGGTCTGTTTAAAAATAACCACCATTAAATATAAGTGCTCTCAATTTTCTGAAAGCTGCAGAAAAGAGTTTTTTTTGTTTTTTTCTCTTTTTCTTTCCTCTCAGTTCTTCTTTTACAAAAGATTAGAAGTTGACAGTCCTCCAGAATGATTGGCGTCCTTTAAGACTTTAAATCAGATTAATGACAGAACTCTAACCTCCGACTCAAAGTTCTGGAGGCGGGCCGTACGTAGCATAAAGGTTCTGATCCACCGAGAGGAGCAGCCACGTTCTTGTTCTGCTTCTGGAAGGTCACTTTGCAGATGTTGGATTGGTTTCCGTTCTTGCGGCACAATAACTTTGTTTCTCTTCAGAGACGACGGCGATCAGTTTCTTTTATTTTGGCGGGATGCTGCGCTAAGCTGCGGTTGAGTTCGGTAAGGACGTGCTTCCTCTCCGCTGACGGCTGACTGATGGCGTGGACACGGCGTTGGCAGGTTACAGCAGGTCGTCCGTCTTGTTTTCCTTTCATTATTTGCTGGTGGTGAGAAATCTCAGCTGAGATGCCGATAAGATGTTAAGGATGGGTGAGAAAAAAGAAAAAAGTGTTCCCTCCCGTTGGGTCGTCCTTATTTGTCCTTGGTGTTTGTTTGTTTGTTCTATGTTTGTGCATTATTTATCATACGTGACAACAAAAGGAATTACACGGTGTGATATTCATCCAGCTTCGATAAATCCTGGTAACAAATGTTTTAACAGTACAAAATAAAACAATTTGTCAATAAAAACAAAGACGGAGGACCGGAAAACCAATCCTTTCAAAAATAAGTGATACAGCCGCACCTAGACTTTCATCCCCCAAAAGACAACAAGACACGAGAGGACAAGACAGAACAAGACAAGATACGACATGACACGCCAAGATAAGATACGACAAGACACGACAAGACACGACAAGATAAGACACGACAAGACACGACAAGACACGACAAGATAAGATACGACAAGAGACAACAAGAGACGACAAGATAAGATACGACAAGACACGACAAGATAATATACGACAAGACACGACAAGACACGACAAGATAAGACACGACAAGAGACGACAAGACACGACAAGACACGACAAGATAAGATACGACAAGAGACGACAAGAGACGACAAGATAAGATACGACAAGACACGACAAGATAAGATACGACATGACACGCCAAGATAAGATACGACACGACACGCCAAGATAAGATACGACAAGACACGACAAGACACGACAAGATAAGATACGACAAGACACGACAAGATAAGACACGACAAGACACGACAAGATAAGATACGACAAGACACGACAAGATAAGACACGACAAGACACGACAAGACACGACAAGATAAGACACGACAAGACACGCCAAGATAAGATACGACAAGACACGACAAGATAAGATACGACAAGATACGACATGACACGCCAAGATAAGATACGACACGACACGCCAAGATAAGATACGACAAGACACGACAAGATAAGACACGACAAGACACGACAAGACACGACAAGATAAGACACGACAAGACACGCCAAGATAAGATACGACAAGACACGACAAGACACGACAAGATAAGATACGACAAGATACGACATGACACGACATGACACGCCAAGATAAGATAAGACCAGAGACGCCAAGATAAGAGACGACAAGACACGACAAGATAAGATACGACAAGACACGACAAGACACGACAAGATAAGACACGACAAGAGACGACAAGACACGACAAGATAAGACACGACAAGACACGCCAAGACACGACAAGATAAGACACGACAAGAGACGACAAGACACGACAAGATAAGACACGACAGGACACGACAAGATACGACATGACACGCCAAGATAAGACACGACAAGATAAGATACGACAAGACACGACAAGACACGACAAGATAAGACACGACAAGAGACGACAAGACACGACAAGATAAGACACGACAAGACACGACAAGATACGACATGACACGACAAGATAAGACACGACAAGAGACGACAAGATAAGAGACGACAAGAGACGACAAGAGACGACAAGATAAGTTACGACCAGAGACGAAAAGATAAGATACGACAAGACACGACAAGATAAGATACAACAAGACACGACAAGATAAGATACGACAAGAGACGACAAGATAAGATACGACAAGAGACGACAAGATAAAACACGACAAGACACGACAAGATAAGACACGACAAGACACGACAAGACACGACAAGATACGACAAGATAAGATACGACAAGAGACGACAAGATAAGATACGACAAGACACGACAAGACACGACAAGATACGACAAGATAAGATACGACAAGAGACGACAAGATAAGATACGACAAGACACGACGGTATGATGTGTCATTTGATCTTATACATTTGTTGTACATGAAATCCCCTCTGATTGACCCCCTCAAACTAAATGTGACGTTATGTTGTTTAAAAAAGTTCTAAAAAAGTGTTGTCAATAACCCCTAGTGTCAGAAATATGCAACCCATCTCTCCCAAAATCACTCCAGTTCTTCCTCACAATAATGTCTATATAGGTAAAAAGTTTGAAAATGATCCATGAAAGTGTTTGAGGTGAGTCTGAAAAACAGTGTTTTTGGTTAAAAAACTCCCTTTAGTGAGTCAAATATCTATCTATCTATCTATCTATCTATCTATCTATCTATCTATCTATCTATCTATCTATCTATCTATCTATCTATCTATCTATCTATCTATCTGTCTGTCTGTCTGTCTGTCTGTCTGTCTGTCTGTCTGTCTGTCTGTCTGTCTGTCTGTCTGTCTGTCTGTCTATCTATCTATCTATCTATCTATCTATTATCTATCTATCTATCCATCCATCCATCCATCTATCTATCCATCCATCCATCCATCTATCCATCTATCCATCTATCACATAACTAAAGTAGGAAAAGAAGGTGGACATGTCGTTTCATCTCTTCTACATGTCTTTGGTTTGTGGGATGAAGACGGCGTCCGTGGCAGAAACTGATGCAGAAACAGGGATAAATAATGTAAGACATCCACATAAAATCTATACGTCGGGATTCCAGCCGGCCTGCAGGATAAACCGCACAAACATTTGCTTGAAGAATAGAGGATGGCATATATTTGACTACATTTGCAGATGACAGTGTGTTATTTTTTTTTATCTTGACACCAGGGGATATGAAGCTGTGTTCACACAGTATATTGTCTTTCCCCCTCTCTCTCTCTCTCTTTCTTTCTCTCTCTCTCTCTCCATGTCTGTTGCACCTTGGACAGGTTTTTATATATATATATGTATATATATATACATATATATATAAAAAAACACAGGGCAGAGTTGGAAGGCAACGCTGCGGAGTGTGAGGGGCTTCCAGAGGGAGTGAAGTGCGAGTGCATTAGCAGTCAGAGCACTTAGTGCGAGGAATCCATTCATTACTCATTAGCTAATTCACCATGTATAGTAATTAAAATCAAGGCCTGCTCCAAAATGGAAAAAGCAATGATAAACTGGTTTTCTATGTACACTACTGAAGAGGGCTGTTTTCCTCTACTCCAGCCCCAGGGTGCGATAAATCATGTTTCTGTGGTGAAAGTCTGCACCTTTGAGTGAGGCCTCCGCCGCTGAAGGAGGCGGAGTCACAGAGCACAGAGCTCTCCCTCATACTAGAATGAATCCAGAATAGAAATATGCAAATGTGCTGCATGACCTATAAATAACAAACAACCCATTTCCCATTTAGCGTAGAGTGTGTCTGAGGAAAAGAGGATGTCAGTGTGAAGACATAAACGGTATGAGGTAATAATAATAATAATAATAATAATAATAATAATAATAATAATAACAATAATAATAGCACATGTAAGCTAAGTCAGGTATTCAGACATTTATGAGTTAGGAATGAACAAATTATACAGAAATCTGTCAAATCCCATTAAAAATGTCAAGAAAAAGTTTGTTTTAATAAAATGTGACGTTTTGACCGTCAGTCTGAAAGTTTCTCAGCATGGCTACAGCCGAGAAAGTGTCTTGTCGTATCTTTCCGTATTTTGTCATATCTTGTTGTATCTTGTCGAATGATGTTGTGTCTTGTCATGTTTTGTCGTATCTCCTGTTGTCGTATCTTGTCGTATCTTGTCGTATCTTGTTGTATCTTGTCGTATCTTGTCGTATCTTGTCGTGTCTTGTCGTATCTTGTCGTATCTTGTCGAATGATGTCGTATCTTGTTGAATGATGTCGTATCTTGTTGAATGATGTCGTATCTTGTTGAATGATGTCGTATCTTGTCGTATCTTGTCGTATCTTGTCGTATATTGTCGAATCTTGACGTATCTTGTCGTATCTTGACTTTTCTTGTCGTAACTCGTCTTATATTGTTTTGTCATGTCATGTTTTGTCGTATCTTGTGGTATCTTCTCGTGTCGTGTCTTGTCTTATCTTACTGGCAGCATTTCTCTACAAACTGAAAAGCCCCAGAATGAGTCCATGAAGCTCGTCTGGGTCTGAAACCTTCAGGTGGGGAATGAAAACTTCTGATTTCTGCACACCTCAGGATGAACAGAAAAAAAAATTGTCCAATATTAGACCTAGCAGAAACGAGTTGTTGCAACTTCAGCAGAGCTCCCTCCGTCAGCAGGAAACACTGAGGTAAGCAGAGGTTAAAGGTCACTTCCTGTCTCATTTAAAAAAAAATTCTCTTCCAAGCTAAATAAATGCTTTGAAGTCTTTTGGGACTTCAATCGAATATCCGTCATTCCCGGGTGAGTCGATCCATCCATCCACTCATTCATTCATCCATTCATTCATTCATTCATTCATTCATTCATTCATTCATTCATTCATTCATCCATTCATTCATCCATCCATTCATTCATTCATTGATTGTTTCATTAATTCATCCATCCATCCACTCATTCATTCATCCATTCATTCATTCATTCATTCATTCATTCATTCATTCATTCATTCATCCATTCATCCATCCATTCATTCATTCATTGATTGTTTCATTAATTCATCCATCCATCCATTCATTCATTCATACATTCATTCGTTCATTCATACATTAATAAATGTATTTATTAATGAAACAATGAATGAATGAATGAATGGATTAATAAATTAATTTATTAATCCATTCATTCATTCATTCATTGTTTCATTAATTCATCCATCCATCCATTCATTCATTCATTCAATCATTCATTCATCCAGTCATCCAGTCATCCATCCATTCATTCATTCATTCATTCATCCAGTCATTCATTCATTCATTCATTCATTCATTTATTAATCCATTCATTCATTCATTGATGTTTCATTCATTCATTCATACATTCAATAATGCATTCATCCATTCATCCATTCATCCATCCATTCATTGGTTCATCCATTCATCCATTCATTCATTCAGTCAACCTTTAATTAAATCTGCAGGAAACCTTTTCAGGGACGTGAGGACAATCAGACAAAGAATAGGACATAAGAGACGAGGCAGAATAATATAATATTATAGGAATAGAACGCAGTTGAAAACACTGATTCAAAAGCAGAATTTTCCCTAATCATGGATTTGAAAGGACTTTTACCGTGACCCCCTGAAGTATCTGCAACTTTTTAAAAAATCTGAAAAACAGAACGCAGTAAATGTCTTTGTCGTTCGTACCCGTGATCATTAATTCAAATTATTCGCAAGCGTCTGACCTCTAACTCAAGTAACATCATTAAATCAATTCTGAACACAAAACAGATTTTTGTCCCTAAAATGTGAGTGCCACAATTATATACACACCTAGTAAATCGTGTTATCAAAGGTGGCTGAAGCATATTTCTAGTCCTTCCAGGATCACAGCTAGAGAGGTCAGAGGTCAGCTGAATCTTGGGGTCAGAAAGTCTCCCTAACCACCATCAGATGGCGCCGACACCAACACCAGCTGTTTGGGAGGGTAGCTAGAAAAAAGCCTCTGCTGTCGTCCACACACAAACTAACGCTGCTACAAGCTAACGCTGCTACAAGCTAACGCTGCTACAAACTAACGCTGCTACAAGCTAACGCTGCTACAAGCATACGCTGCTACAGTTTGACAAACATCACTGGGACTTTACTGGAACAAGGTCAGAGGTCAGATGAGACCAAAGTAGAGCTTTTAGGGTACAAACATCAGAGATGGGTGTGGCCATACAAGAGATGAAGCCATACGGAAAAGCTCCTCTTGCCCACTGTGAAGTCTGGTGGTGGATCTCTGTGGGGCTGTTTTTCTTCCAAAGGTTCTGGACATCTTGTTAAAGACCTGGTTCCATGGACTCCATCAAACACCAGCAGATACTGGATGAAGACCTAAAAGCCTGTCAGGAACCTTAAAGTGGGTCGTGGTTGGACCTTCCAGCAGGACAATGTTCTGAAGATCACCTCAACATCAACCCAAGAATGGTTCAGAGGTCACAGAATAAAGGTTCTGACATGACAGACCTATGAACGGAAAAAATCTTCATTTTCTGTGAAGTTTATTTCATTTTTGTTATTTGACATCGATCATGAGATTAAACAATAAGACATTTGTTTCATCTCATTTTTTTTTTTTAAGTTATAACTTAAGTCTGGATGTCTGTGATACTTTTGACTGGATCTTAAACAGATTCTGGTCCTTTAAAGTCAAACACTCACTGTTCTCAGATACTCTTCCTCTCATCGGTCGTTTAGAAAAGAACTTTCTTTTTCCGAACGGAAAACTTTTGCTGCTTTTGGAGCCGCTTGTCGGAAACAAAGAGGAAGAGTTGGGCAGCTAGCGGTCGACGCAACGCCCACACCAGTGAACAAACATAAAGTGAGGACGCCACCAACGGATAATCTGACTCCATCAACACGCATACGTACCGGAAATAATGCGAACATCGTATAAATAACAGCCTAGTAGAGTTTGAACTGCCCTCCAGATGGGAAAAACACTGAAGCGATGAAGAGGAGGAACAAAAACAGAAGGAGCGCCTTTTGTGAATAAGGTAAAGAGAAGAAGAAGAAGACATTCAGACGCCAAGTGTCCCCTGAGCAGCTGAGAGCCGACTCGGTCACGGAGACGGTGCTGCTGCTGCTGCCCGGTGAGCGTTGATAATAGACGTGATGTAGAAACAATGCTTTCAGAGCAACAACCAACAATTTGTTGATGGCGGCTTCCAGCGAAGCTCTCAACTGACCGCTGCAATTAGAATAATGACACATCTCCACAGACGCCATTTCAGGATGTCACCTGCAGTCCAGCGGTTTCTATTAGCGGGGAGACGCGAGGGACATAACGGTGTCCCTCAGACGGCGGAGTGACGGCCATGTGACAGGAAGTAGTTTGTCTCTGCCTCTGTTGTCCCTTTAAGTCTAGATAGTAGACATTAGGTGTACGGAAAAAGCTTTTACAGCGACAAGTAGCAATTTTCCGACATGCACAGCAGCCGGCTGCAGTAGTGAGATGGGTCTTACTGGTACCAGTACCAGTCCTTTTTTCTTACGAGTGATTAATTATCTGGTCCTTCCCTTCAGTTGTCTCCACAGCAGATCATCTGTTTCCATCTCTTCTCTTCATCGTCCTCTCTTACACCAACTAACTGCATGTCCTCTCTCACCTCAACCAGAAACCTCCTCTTTGGTCTCCTCCTTCTCCTCCTGCCTGCAGCTCCATCTCCAGCATCCTTCTAGCAGTAGATCCACTATCCCTCCTCTTCACGGGTCAGAACCATCTCAGTCTGGCCCTCAGATTTTATATTTCTATTCACTTTTCTCTGCTTTCGTCGGTCTCCGGATTCATCCTGGTATTTTTTATTTATTTCCTCTGCTTCTACTCATTGAATGACTTTTGATTGTCCTCTTTAAATAAAGTTTGATTGAATGATTGATTCCCGTTCATAAGAAACACACAAAAAGAAAATGTTCTTTAAAAGTTCTTCTTCTCGTTTCAATAATTCAGCCGAGGAAGAAGCTGCACATTTATTTAACAGCCACCTCCAGCCACCTCCACCCACCTCCACCCACCTCCACCCTTTCCTCATCATTAGTAGTTGTGCGTTTGAAGTTTTGTGAGAACTTAAAAGTATTTTAAAGGACATTCACTCATCCCTCACTCTGTTTTAAACGATGATCCATGGTGACAAAAATATTTTTTTTAGTATTATTATTATAGTATTATTATTATTATTATTATTATTATTATTACTATATTAATAATAATAATTAGTATTATTATTATAGTATTATTATTATTATTATTATTATTGCACCCTTTAAAAACATGAGTTAAATAAGGAGTTTAAAAAGTCTTTACCGTCGAGACCCATGATCTTTGATTTATATCACTATTCCAGTAATTCTGTGTACTTCCTGTCTGGATCCTAGGTTTCAGGGGTCGCTGCGTGAAAACGCTGAACACCTCAGTGAGGGTTTCATGTGGACCGACAGGCGTGGTTCTGTTTGACCCAGCACACGCTCCCTGTCATGTTTCACGCCGGGGACTGAACTTATTTCTTTCATTAACGTCAAATCTGGTGTCAGGACTTTAAGAGGATGAACGCCACCGGGGGTTGAGTGAAGGGAAGACGGAGGGGAGGCGACAGATGCTGGCTGGAGTCACCGTCGCTCCCGTCGCTCCCGTCGCTCCCGTCGCTCCCGTCGCTCCCGTCGCTCCCGTCGCTCCCGTCGCTCCCGTCGCTCCCGTCGCTCCCGTCGCTCCCGTCGCTCCCGTCGCTCCCGTCGCTGCCGTCGCTCCCGTCGCTCCCGTCGCTCCCGTCGCTCCCGTCGCTCCCGTCGCTCCCGTCGCTCCCGTCGCTCCCGTCGCTCCCGTCGCTCCCGTCGCTGCCGTCGCTCCCGTCGCTGCCGTCGCTGCCGTCGCTGCCGTCGCTCCCGTCGCTCCCGTCTGCGTGCCCCGGTGTAAACGCGGCGGCTCATCCCCTGAATACAGATGGTCTTACACCAGCAATCCTCGGAACGCCGGCGACGCGCCAACATGCTGATGTCGGCAACCGCCTCAAGTCACAGCTAATCTCACAGCCTGGAGCCTCCATTCAGGACTTCCTGCTCAAAAGTGGCTCCTCACTTAATGTCTCACGAAGGTTCATACACTCATCAGCCGTAACATTATAACCACCTACAGGTCACCTCAAAATGACGTGGATCAGCTTGTTAAAATGGCGCCATAGGCGTATGGATGGATGGAATAGATCTATTTCATGGGTCATTTCAAATTTGATATTAAGTGTAAGGAAGAACTGGGTTGATTTGGTTAAAAAAAGGTCCGTTGTATTTTTCCACCAGGAGGAAGGATCTTTATCTCTAAAAGGATTCTGGGCCGTAACGTCCTAACACTTACTTACACACTGCACCACAAACAACTGAGGACTGACACCGTCAGGCGGCCCGGCGGTCCCGCGGCTCATTTGCCAAAGTGAATCGGGCTCAAATGGGCCCGGAATCAGAAGGCAAGACGGGGACCTACACAAGGTGGTTATAATGTTATGGCTGGGGTATTTTCTGTGATGACAGCCAGAGGGGGAGACCAGCAGGAACTCACCTAGAAAATTGGAGCAACTTCTCAAAGCTGTCGGACGAAAGTCTCCATCATGAAGAATCGATGCGTAATGGAGAATATCGCTTGAATGCACAGTCATCTTAATAAAATAGAATGTTGGCGCTGGCGTCTTCGCTCTGATCCCGTCCCTCATGCCTTCATGGTAGATTGTCTCCAACTTAAGACAATTAACCTTGGACACCAAAGGGGGAAGCAGAGGAAGGGAACCCACATGATTTCCAATAATTAAATGATCTCCCCTGTTGCACATCTGACGGCCTCTGATGGATCGGACCTTTGTTGTGCAGATTTCTATTCATTTTTCTTATTCAGTGAATCCAACGGAACCATTCAGGCTGTCTCACTGTACGGGAAGCCGGACAAGAACGTGTCATGATATGAAGGCTTTGTGTGTTTCCTGTATCCGTGAGCCTGCTGGAATATAATACAACTAATAATATAAGCGTGGGTGTTGTTAGAGTTGTATAACATTCACAAACCGTCACATGAAGGATATATTCCTGAACAAAACACTTTGACACTTTTTTCTTTCTGTTGCTAGCTAAACGTTTATTTTGCTCAGTGCTTTGATGTTCCGCTCAGAAACGGGCCTCTGTAGAACTTCCACATGGAAACACACTGTCGGAGGACGACTTTCTCCTGCGCACTATTCATTCTCACAAGCTGCTGACACTGTTTTTTCATGAAAGAAAGCCTGACTTGACAAAGGCTGAATTAACCTCATTATCCAGGGGTGACTGCATGACAACCCCCCCGTTTCATTCTGCCTGCTTGTCTAGGCAGTGAGGATGGATGCATGGAATGAATAACAAGCTCCCCCTAGTGAGTAAAATATGAATGGTTAGAGTAAAAATATGATATATATATAAATATATGATGGATTTCCACTAATCTGTTCATATACACAATTTTGGACTAAATGAACCAGCGTTTTTCACAAAAAAATTTACCTATGACACGTTAAAGATAAATGTCTTTGAGTTGGTTCATATTCAGCACCTTTGGACTAAATCGGACCGAGGATTACAAAAATTCTTAGAAAAACTTTCCCCCTAGTGGGTAAAAATGTGAATTATTCGAGTAAAAAATGATGTAAACAAGATAGATGTCCTTTAATCGATTCACGTGTTGCTGTTACTATGTGTGAGTTACCTGTTACTATGTGTGATTAATCTGTTACTATGTGTGAGTAGTCTGTTACTATGTGTGGGTAGTCTGTTACTATGTGTGAGTAGTCTGTTACTGTTATTGAGTAATCTGTTACTATATGTGAGTTACCTGTTACTGTGTGAGAATCTATTACTATGTGTGAATAGTCTGTTACTATGTGTGAGTAATCTGTTACTATGTGTGATTAGTCTGTTACTATCTGTGAGTAATCTGTTGCTATGTGTGACTAATCTGTTACTGTTTGTGAGTAATCTGTTACTATATGTGAGTTACCTGTTACTGTGTGAGTATCTATTACTATGTGTGAGTATCTATTACTATGTGTGAATAGTCTGTTAGTATGTGTGAGTAACCTGTTACTATGTGTGATTAGTCTGTTACTATGTGTGAGTAATCTGTTATTATATGTGAGTAATCTGTTACTATGTGTCCATTACCTGTTACCGTGTGAATAGTCTGTTACTATGTGTGATTAATCTGTTACTATGTGTGATTAATCTGTTACTATGTGTGAGTAGTCTGCTACTATGTGTGGGTAGTCTGTTACTATGTATGAGTAATCTGTTACTATGTGTGAGTAATATTTCTCTCCATGGCTGATGTTTATAACCAAAACATGAAACTTTGGGGCGGCTGTAACTCATCGGGTTGACGGCTGTCTCCCAGTCGGAAGATTGGAAGGTGGCCGGTTCAAGTCCCGTCAGGGTCTACGTGTCATGGGGTCCTTAAGCGAGACCCTGAATGCCCAGGTGCTTCTAAAGGGCTGCCTGCTGCTCCCTCAGGGAGGGGTCAAAGGCCGAGAAAGAATTTCACTATGTTATAATGGCTGTATGTGACAAATAAAGGATTGATTATTATTAACCAATCACGGAATTTGTTCAGAAACTCTTTGATAACTACTGCATCATATTTCATATAAATACGACAAAGTTCATGTTCTTCTACACAGTTTCTGTGGGACAGAACCAGGAGGACTCTCCATGTGGACCAGCTGGAGACACAATGGAACACAAATTGGACAAAAGAAGAAGGATTTTGGCTGCGTAATACCTCCTGTGTCCACTAGAGGGGGCTACATGCACACACTACAACCTTTGGCTGTGACATAAACAGATGCATTTGGCTTCAGATGAGCTTTTTTTGTTCAAAGATTATTTCCTGTTTACGTAGAGGACCATATATGGGCTGGTGTAGCTGGGATAGGCTCCAGCCCCAATAGGACCCTCGGATAATCAGTTAGAATGAATGGTTCATTATATCAGTAACTGCTGGTAGCGTCTGAATAGACTTTTTTTTTTCTGCACATTCACATCTTTACTGTTTGAAAACAGTCAGAGAGGAATCAGAATCTGGTTGGGGTTTTAAAAGAGATAAAAAATAAGAAGAATTAATGTTCCAGTTTTACCAGAAATACAGCATTTCTTTAAATCTGAAAGTAAATTAAAGCTATTACATAGATTTATTTTTCTTCTTTTTTTCTCTTCATATTATTGGTATATGTTGTCAAAAAATAAATAAAAATAATATAACAGTTTTACCAGAAATACAGCATTTCTTTAAATCTGAAAGTAAATTAAAGCTATTACATAGATTTATTTTCATCTCTTTTATTTTGTTTTCATTTTTATCGGCACATGTTAAAAAGCCACCAGGGATCCACGAGCCGGTGCACTCTTGGTGCTGGTCCAGAGCCCGGATAAATCTGGAGGGCTGCGTCAGAAAAGGCATCTGGGATGGAATCAGTGCCAGATCAACAGAGTGGATGGAAAACTTCCGAGGGGAAGAGAAACGTTCTCCGTAGAATATGAATATATGCTGTGATACGGGTCCATTTAACGCTGGGTATGATCTAAAAAGGGTTTCGTCACATCTCAACCTCGACAAGTGAAGTGGAACGGCGGTAAAAGCTGCTTCCATTCATTAGCCGCTCGTCTAATTGCTTCTGTTTTTGCCACTGAACAAACATTTCACAGCCAGAATGATTCACTTCACCGTTTTCAAACAAACGTCCCTGCGGTAAAATGAAAGTTTTTTAAACTTGAGTCGTGAAGACGGTGCCATCATTTATATTAAAATATTTACATTTTTAATAAGTGATGCAAACTTCTGAATCAGTGGCGCTTGATTTAAGGATGTATATGTACAAATATATTCTATGTTTCTATAATTGATAATGTGTCTCCGTTTCAT
This sequence comes from Lophius americanus, assembly GCA_037951165.1. Classification (NCBI taxonomy): domain Eukaryota; kingdom Metazoa; phylum Chordata; class Actinopteri; order Lophiiformes; family Lophiidae; genus Lophius; species Lophius americanus. The sequence continues at coordinate 1,185,533 of JBBDHG010000067.1, forward strand.
TCTTTCCCTGCAGTTCTTATTTTACACTGTTTAATTTTGCTTTCTATCATTAACTTTTGTTTTAATTTGTTTTTCACATGCTTTGTTTACTTTCCATTAAGTATTTCAATCTGCTTTATTTCATTCTGTTTTTTTAAATGTTACACATCATTGAACGAGTGTCTGCCTGATTCAACCTTAAATCCTTTTTTCTCTCTGTGGAATATGTGAAACTTTATGAATTGGGTTTGATTGTTTTATTAACGGCACTAAACGTTTGTGCTGAAGGATTAACTTCTTTTAAGTCAGCGGTCTGTTCTAGGATCAGACTCAACCCAAATGTTTCTATGAAGTCAGTCAGTCTTTTTACCCAGTAACAGTCTGAGTCTCCTTCTGTAGTCTGTGAGGAGGTCTGAGGACACCTGGAGAACATCTGAGACCATTCCTCCATACAGAACCTCTCCACCTCCTTCAGGTTCTGAGGTCCACGCTGGTGGACTCTCCTCTGCAGCACATCCCACAGATGTTCTGGTTGGTTTATGTCAGGTGACTGGGTTCACCAGGGCAGAACATTTATTCTGTGACGTCTGAACCATGAAGGTCCAACCACGGTCCTCTTTAAGGTTCCTGACAGGCTTTTAGGTCTTCATCCAGTATCTGCTGGTGTTTGATGGAGTCCATGGAACCATGTCTTTAACAAGATGTCCAGAACCTTTGGAAGAAAAAAAGCCCCACAGCATCAGGGATCCACCACCAGACTTCCCAGTGGTAATGAGGGGCTTTTCTCTATGGCTTCCTTTCTTGCTTTCCAAGATTCAGTTGACCTCTGACCTCTCTGGCTGTGATCCTTGGAGAGTCTTTATCCAGTCCAACCATCCTCCTCACAGTATGTGGGGTCTTGGAAGGGCGCCAGCCTTGTTCCCTCAATTTTGGGTCATAGACGTGCATTGCCAGATTTGTGCAGCTCTACAACTTTTCTTTGCTCCTCATTGCTGTGTTCTCTGGTCTTCATCATGGTGAAGAACCTCAGAGAGAATCAGGTCTGTGTCACCTCATATTTATACCCCAGTCAAACAGGAAGTACCCGTTCACCACTTCAGAGTTCCTGCTCACACAGGTGAAGATAGAAATATAAAACAAGGACTGGAGATCTTTTTCAGTTAACTTTTAAACTCTTGATCTCTGAGAGATCTCGTTAAGGATTTGACAATTTTCTTTTAGTTACCTGGATTTGAACCCAGAACCTTCTTCTACACCACCATGTTGTCAGGACTCGTATCACGTTTGACAAAGACAATCCTAAAGACTTTAAGAGACGAAGCCTTTTGTGAGGCAGAAGCACCGCAGAAGTGAAGGAATGCAATTATTTTAGTACCTTCATCATCATTTCTGTGGGCCATTTACTAATATGAATTATTGATTCCCTCCAGACATCCCATATTTCTCTCCCTAATCTCACCTGGCGCATTTTTAATTTGCAGTCAATTTTAGACAAAGGCTTTGTGCAAATAGATTCCAGCGTCACAAAGACATTTAATTGTCATTTTGACCTTCCGTCCGGGGATCAACCCAGGAGCAGATAAGACCTGACGCAGTGTCAGAGACTGGGATCACATAAATCCACGCCATTACAGGAATGAAGAAACACATCAGGAGGAAAGATTAGAGTAGATTCCGGTTTGGCTAATGTAAATGAGCTGCTATGTTATATAAGGTCAAAGGTCATTGGGCTCCACGCTGAGCAGACCATAAAAGTGACAGTGGTTGAATATTATGGGACATACAGATATTTTCTCTACGGCCACGGTATCTCTGAAACCATGATACCCTCTGGACCTTATCCGGACCCCCGAGGTCTTCAAACCAGCTCTTACTTTCTGTACCATCAACAAATGTCATTCACTGCTGGAGCCTGAAACTGTGGAGCGTCTCCTCAGATCTAAAGTACAAAAACATCATAATAGAATGGCTTCATGCAGAATGTGGGGGTGAAAAATGTGTTTGGATGATGGCAGCTGACATTGTTCATTTCATGATTGTCTTTTTTTCCTGTCTTCATCTTTCTTAAACGTTTGTTATTTTGTGAAAAAGCACTTTGTGTTCTCCCTCTTTGTGAAGGACCGTGTTTCAGAAGGTTCTGTATGAATACAAACTTTGACTGATTGATTATCTACTCAGTTCATTTTAGAGAGATAGATAGATGGATGGATGGATGGATGGATGGATGGATGGATGGATGGATGGATGGATGGATGGAAAAATAAAAATAATAAAATATAAAAATAATATATATATCATGTCATTTCTATCAGGTTACAGGTGTAAAGGTTTAAAGGTTAACATTGTTTTCTTTCATCCATCATGGTTTACACACACACACACACACACACTCACACACTCACACACTCACACACACACTCTCACACTCACACACACACACACACACACACACACACACACACACACACACACACACACACACACACTCACACTCACACACACACACACACACACACACACACACACACACACACACGTACAGGTGTGTTATAGGGCTTCCTTGTGTGTGTGTGCGGGACCCCCTCCTGATAACCTCAAAGAGAAAACACGAGCTGGAGGGCTTGGAAGGACGCCAGCCTTCCTGCCTCAATTTTGGGTCATAGACGCGGTTCTGCCCGAGGACCGCAGGGCCTTTCTCAAACGTGGCTCAGCTCTGCTTGATTGGATTCACTTCTGTTGCTCAGTTCTGACTGCTATCAAGCCAGCTGATCAGAGGAGCAGAACAATGCCGGTCTCTTAGAGGCAGCCGGCCCTCAACCTCAACCAGTGCAGCCAACAAGATTTTATTTCTCGCCCCATAACCCCGTCTTCACTTCAGCCGGGCTTTGACGGTCTGAGCTGCTAGAGGGACGGCAGCCCAGAATGAAAACATCTAACCTACGCTCTCGTCACCGACAGCCAGGGTACGTCCCTGAGATTAAACCCGCTGCATTTACAAAAGCTTCCCTGATAGCACTCCTCACATGAAAAACATTTCATCTGAGGAGTGCTATCCCTGTTTTCTCATAAAATGAAAAAACCCAACAACCTCCCCCTAGTGAGTCAAACAGGATTTATACACAATGGATCTCCTCCACTCGATTTAAAGGCTCCAACTTTGGACTAAATTGGACCAACGGTAAGTCAAACATCCTAACACAGTGTAAGAAATCTCCCCTATGGAGTGAAAAGTAGTTCAATGAGAAGAACGACCGTCTCCAAAACGGAAGATCGGAAGGTACTGGTCCGAAACCCAGCAGGTCTACAAGTTGTAGGATCCTCGAGAAAAACCCTTAACCCGATTTGCTCCTTGGGCACTCAAAGAATTAGCCTCAGGGGGCTACTGTACTGTTTATGATTGTATGTGATTAATAAAGTATGGATTATTGTTCCATTCAAGTATTATTATTATTATTATTATTATTATTATTATTATTATTATTTTTAGTATTCATATGAAATATTATTAACTATTATTATTATTATTATTATTATTATTTTTATTATTATGAAATATTATTATTGATATAACTATTACTGTTACTATTATAACTATTCACATGATATTAAAATTAACTATTATTATTATACTAATATTATCATTATTATTATTATTATTATTATTGATATAACTATTACTGTTACTATTATAACTATTCAAATGATATTAAAATTAACTATTATTATTATACTAATATTATCATTATTATTATTATTATTATTATTATTATTATCATTATTATTATATCATTAATATTGTTATTGATATGAACTATTACTATTATAACTATTCACATAATATTATAATTAACTATTATCATTATACTAATATTATCATTATTGTTAATATTATTATTATTGTTAATATTATTATTATTATTATTATTATTATTATTATTGTTAATATTATCATTATTACAGTAAAACACTTGATATAGAAGATGGACCTCCTCAAGTCTCTTCCAGTTCACCACATATGGACTAAAATCAATGTTTTTTTACAGTAAAAAAAAAAAAGAAGGTCCCCCTAGAGTGTAAAAGTTGAATTATTGGAATGATATATATATATATATATATATATATATATATATATATATATATATATACTAGATGTCATATTTATACATTTGGACTGAATCAGACCAACAGCTGAGAAATTATGGCCCAGAAAACTTTAAGGGGATAAAGTTCCCAACAGTCAATAAACAAAATCAACCCATCCAGTTCTTCCTTGCACGGGGGTCTATGTGGGTAATACATTCACTCCAGCAGCGGGTGTCGTCGGGGGGAAACAGCGTCGGGGTCGGTAATGAAAAGAAACAAAATCAGAGTTTGTGCATCGGATCAGGAAGAATCGTGGCGATAATGGAGTTGGAGACGGGTTCTAGAGGCCCTGTGCTTCCTGCTCGCGCTCGCACCGCTGTTTTCAACGCCTAATTTCTTCATGAATTATGCAACACCGACCATTTGGCTCATGAATATGAAATAGACGGAACCACAGGCTCTCGCCGTAATCAACAGTCGACACACACACAGGCCGTCGTCCGCTCTCTAGCTCTGCCGCAGCGGTTCCTCCGGTGCCGTTGGCCCGATCGGAGCGATCACAGGCTCAGCAGAATGTTAGTGTTGGTAGAAACAGTCCGGGAGCCATCAGTGAACGAAGCGTCTTTCAGCGCCAACGTTATCCTGGTGGCTCACATGCCCTCTCCCGGTCCGTCTGTCTCCCTCGTACTCAGGGACCGCCTGAAATCCTTCAAACGACGACTGTTTTTATCATCAGGATTTTTTTTATTTGAACACGCAGTAATAAAAAAAAATTGAAAAATGTGATTGCAATGTTTTATTTACTGCTGTTGGATGAAGAGAGCAGAGAAACATGATGAAGAGGCCACAGGCTAACGCACCAGCGATCTCCTTCCCATCCGTTTACCCCGCCTTAAGCCGCCTGGCTCTGATCCAGAACGGCCATATGCCCCTCGGCCCAGCTGCTTTACGCCATATTAAGTGACTCATCATACGTAGTCTTCATTTCAGCACCGCTGAAGAATCAGGAGACATGACCCGAGGACACCGGTGGACAATCTAGAGAAGACACGGGTTAATGCTGAGCTGGCTGAAGTCAAAGGTTCCCGGAAATAAGATGTCATTTGTCATTTCAAGGACGCTACCTCAAACGCATAACCAGTAATCATCTCCATAATCCTCGATTTATCACAATTTGCGATCTTTTTGACACAGAAGAATGGTATCTTTGCTGAAAACATGATTAACGCTCCACCAAGGCACAACAAAACTCTAAGTTTAGGAAAAAATCCTCCATTAATGTCTGTATTATTGCCAGCCTCTAAGTCTGCCGACAACTCCGACAAAGTCTCTGAGTATCTCTCAAATGCTCTGTAGCTGCTGGTATCCTCCGTGTTCCACTTCAGCGTCCCTGTTCAGTTCACCGAGTCTCCCAGCTCTAGCCCCAAAGGAAAATAAAAGGAATGCTTGAAACTAGTGGCGGAAATATAAAACCAACATTTCCGCGGAAATCAATCCAGTGCTTCCTCTCACTAAGGTCTTTGTTGGTATACATAGTATACACAAAATTTTTTTAAGTACAAATATTAAATCCGCGTCTGACCATGTTTTGGTATTTGGGCCTTGGGACAGATTCCTGGACTTTATGGACGTTTATGCACCGCAAGAAGGAACAATATGATGATGACGAAGATGATGATGATGAAAATGATGATGGACATGATAAAGCCTGTTGTGGAAAGGACAGACACCTACCTCAGGATCCTCAGGCTTCACCTTCTACGCCTTTCACCACCTCCGCCTCCACCAATGCTAAAGCCGTAGAGGTGGAGGCATATTGCCCTATAAAAAATGCCCTCGCTCTCGCCGAGGAAGATACGGCTGGAATAAATCTGACATTTGTGGGGTGATATCATTTTGATGGCCGTGGAAACGACGTCGGTAAATTATCTCAACTTGTGTCTACTTTTATCTGAGGGCCTTTTTTCTAGCTAGAACCTAAAAAGGAGACAGTTAGGAGATCCAGAGTGAAAGACTGATCAGCCATAGCATTATAACCACCTGCCTAAGATTTGGGTAGGTCCCCGTTTTGTGACCAAAACAGCTTTGATCCATTGGACCATCCAGAACCTCAGAAGATGCATTTTGGTGTCCGGCACCAAGACGGTACTAGAACACATTCTGCATTCTACAACAGGTACCTCATTCAGAACTTAGCTGCAGATCCTTATAGTCCAGTAACTAGCAAGGTGGGACCTCCATGGATCTGATCCAGATCCGACCGACACTCAACTGGAATGAGATCTTGGGAATCTGGAGGCCAATAGATAGATATACAAATATATACATTCACCAAACTAAAGGCATCTTGAACAACAGCTCTTCATTCATTTTGTTCTTGTCTCTCAAACTCCCATCTATAACTCACACAAACACTTATTTATTCATACACCGACATTATTGTGGATATTTCTCTCATCCTAGACGGTGATGAATCCTTATCCAATCAGATGACACGACTTGTTAATTGATCTTACTACGCCACAAGTGGAAGGTGGGTTAGTCACGGAGTGCTACCGTCTCTAATGCTATTAAGTGGCCATTAGCGCTCGCCATTTTCATTAGCGAGGTGTGAATGAAGCACAGACTTCGGGCTTCCCCACAGTTTTGTGTCCATATTCCCTCCTTGGATAATTAAGTCCGAGCAGCAGGTGCTAGTTAGGCGAGCTCGCGGAATTCTTCCACAGCTGTGCATTCTCGCAGACATCACACGGAACCGCGTAATAATCTCCGAGCTTCGAGAGCGAGAAGAACTCACCGCTTTTGAATATTGAAGAGAAAAGAAAATACCAGTGATTATTTTCTTGAAGGATTTATGTGCCGACCGTTTTCATGAAGAATGAATAAATACTTCTCTTTTTGAAAAGCGGTTGACAGTTTGGTTTGTAGGTAGTTAGCGTTATGGCCGTGCATGAAATGAGGAAGTCTTTGTTTGGATATATTTTCATTGTGTTTGCGTGTACTTCCTGTGTTTACCTGGGTTCTTTCATAGAAAGCTTGTCCCACGCCGTTGTCCCCGACAGCAACATCCACAGAGTTACGCAATAAACAGAAACGACTTATAGTTTAATACTTTCCTTGAGTATATCATTATTTGATATGATGTGTGTGACTCGGAGTTAACAGAGTAATTCTTAGATGGGTAATAGGCAGGGGCGGGTCATCAGGGCCAGCCAGGCCTTCTCTGCCCGGACATTAAAAGAACCTTTAAAGAACTTCTTGATTGAGACTACATGCATTTGAATAGCTTCTTCCCATTAAAGTCATTGCTTCTCTCCTGCTGCTTCCAGTGAGCTCATATAGGTGAGGGTAGTTTCATCCAATCAGATGTCTCCACTGGCGTCTCTGGCTGAGACGTCTGCGTGGATCAAGTAGCTTCCAGATTGAAGGCCTCTGCAATTACAATAAACGGCAGGATTTTTGTTGATTTTAAACGAAACAGATTTCAAAGTTGCCATTTGGGGCGTTTTGCTTTGACTAGCCAAGGGAAGCTAGCTAGCCCTAACAGCTGGCTGGGCGTCTTCTGAGGCGCTGGATTTAGTCTCTGCTTCCAGCTCCTGCTGAGCATTAATTTTCAACGAAGTAAAACGTATTAACAGCCTGTCAGCACTGGCATCTATGCCATATGGACATGGAATTTATAATGGAACGGATGCGCACTGGTGTCTACGGCCGCGTTATTGGACTATTTTTGAAAGAAAGAAAGGACGACAGACTCGACCTTCAGATGAGGAGCAGCTTCGATGAGTCTAATTTTTAAGAATTTCCTAAAACTGTTCACTATTGTTTGCTAAAGATGTTTTCCGGTGTTGACGTGTGAACGATGTCCAGAATCGGTCTTACGCCTGATGGAACGTATTCTGTGCCAGTAAACGCTGTCGAATCTTACTTATATTTGAGGGCATTTTTGGTTCTCTTGGTGGTCGTATGATGATGTTGAATCTCATTTCAACCACTTCATTACACTAGATACATTTTACCAGGTCTATGAATATGTGCTGGTTATGTGTCACTACAGCAGCCTGTATCTGCAGTGTCACTGTGAAAGTATTTGAGGTGTAGTGCTGAAAGCAGTTCAGAATAACCTGGCTTGAGTGAGCTACTAGTAAATATAGTATAACAACACAGCAGGAGGAATTCACGTCATGAAATACTAGAACTAGATACTTTGTTTTTTTGGACGGTTTTAAAAGTGGGAATTCTTGCTGAAAATTTAATTTGTTGGCTATTAAAATCTCCTAAATCTATTCATAGGTCCGTGTATTTGCCTCATCTTTGCCACTTCGAACATACGTGCGAGATGTATGTAGGTATCTCGCAGAAACCTACATAGATGTATATATTTGGCGTTGTCGGCAGGATTGGAAGAAGATATTGGGTAACACTGACACTGTAGGCAGAAAAAGGAGAGTTTTCTATCCATGAACAGTCTCACCTACGCACAATAACATGGCGTGAATGGTTACCATTACTACTGCATGTGTGATACTAGTGCTCAAAAGTGTTCAATAATTTAACTCATTCACTCGTATTAACTCAAGGTTGGTCCTTTTGTTAGCTCAGAGAAGCTTTAAGAAAAGGGATCGGCTTATCTTTGAAATGCATATGTGAAGTAATTCACAGCACAATGAATTTAGCTCGGAACTAAAAAAAAAAGACTCCGCCTACTCTTTTAAAGAAATCCTAAACACAGTAAGAGGTGTGCTGAAGCCAATCATGTTTTTTTTTTTTTTTAACAAGATTCCTCCATTTACTGATTTTTTGGTGTTCTTGGGATTGCAGCAATATATAATTAATCCATATACATGCAAATTGTAGCCAGACCAGGCAGGACAAGCACAGGAAGATGTTATTTTTTACCTAGCAATGGAGATGACTGTGTTTTTGGAAACTTAATCATCAATTTCGGTAATCAAATGGTAATTTGTGGGTCAAAATGTCATTTCAGGATGACTCTTGATATGAATTAGTTCCAAAATGATTTAGTTTCACTGGTTTGCCTGTAAAACTAGAAAAAAAGACTCAGAGAGACCAAACCTCCACAAAGGTGGAGGTTTAGGAAAAAATTTTGTCCAGATTTCTCCATTAACGTCTAAGTTATTGACAGCCTCTAAATCTACCAAAAAACTCTCGGGGCCTGATCTACAAAAGGTTTGCGGGCGTGAAAAAGGGTGCAAACTTGATAGCACCCGCAATTATACGAGCAAGCTGATCTGCTAACGAAGCCAACTGAGGATCGCGTCCGTGAAACGTGCAAAATAACACGCGCTATCCATTTAGAACCTTTGCCTTAATGAATACACAGTATCGGGCTTTTCTACCTGAGCGAGCATAAAACTGGGGGGATGGGTTGTAGGTTAATTCAGCACGCATAATGTGTTTCAATAAGCCTGAAAGAAATTGCGGTGCTTGTGATTGTGTCTGTATTTAATACGTTTGAAAGGAAGGTGCTAATCGGCACAGCGTTGCTCATAGACCCAGTTTGGCATACTGAGGGGCCGGTTACGTAGTTCGGACCCTTAGTTGAACAATATTGTCAAACTTCACGGGTTGGAGAAGAACGTGAAGGAGGCTAACGTCCGCTATCCACATGTGTGGCTGTGTGCGACACACACTGTGACCCTCCAATGCTCCAATGTGGGACCGCTTTGTTTGAGAGACCCACTGCCTGAACCTCGTCTTCATCCCTCTTGTCAGGGAACTGATGGCCACCGTCAGACCAGATCCAGCGCTGAGCACCAGGTGGTCGTTGGTAGGGAGCGACCACCTCCAGCACAAAGGACAAATCTGTCTTCAAGACTACAACTCACCTGTATTTAGCAAAACTCTAAACATGAACCACATTCATGTTTGATTTGGTAAAAATACGGTCGATAAATTAAATATTTCCAGGAATGTGTGCGTCTTAATGTGCATCACTGCCCAGAGCGGTCACTAAACTGCCGCTCAGTCGTGGTCGGAGGGTCTTCCATCGGCCCCCCACCTGTTTTATTAACCAAGCTTTTCTTATAAGCTACCCTATCTCTGGTTCTTCTTCTTATTTCTTATCTCCTGTTAATTCCATCTACCGTTCTTCTCATTTTACCCAAAGCATTGACTTTCTCGCGGACACTTTCCCACATTGCGTTTCTTCGTTTGGTAATATTCAGAATCCTTTGTTGTTGTTCAATAATATGTTTATTTGCCTCTTCCTTTAACTCCTCCAGTTCCATGGCATTACATTTGGTTTTGCACTTGCGGTCACGCTGCTCTATGTCCAAACTCTCCATGGCGGAAACTGGTAGCAGACGAAAAACCCTCATTTAAATAAGATGTTGTCATTCACGCAATTATTCTTAGTAAATAGACGCAAACCAAATGTGTAATGTGTCAGAAGGCACACACAATTTGGCACTCCTTATTTGGGATCGTAGTAAATCAGGCTCTCCGAGTATCTCAAATACTCTGTAGCCACTCGCCATCTGCACTTTCAACTTCAGCGTCCCTGTTTAGCCCCCCATCTCTGTTCAGCTCATCCCTATTAGGAACATCATAGGAATCAAAAGAAAATGTTGCAACTGAGCCGCCACCTAGCTCCACCCCCGAAGGAACATCAAAGGACTCAGAAGAACAAAAGCAGCAATAACCACATTGTAACATCTCTTCTCCAAATGGTTATTATATTTTATTAAAATACTGCAATCAAGCAAAGTCAGCAACATTTTATCACCCCAAGGATATGCCAAAAGGCAACACCTGGGTAATATTTCAACAAAATTTGTCTTATTGGTTTTTCTGTAATCTGCTCATAAATAAAACCAACAAACAAACAGACAAACACAAAGGTCTGAAAACATAACCTCACGGCGCAAGTTAATAAACGGCAATTAAACATCTCTTAAAGTGATATCGTATGATAAACGTTATTATACGGTTAAAACTGTATAGAGTTATCTCTAATGAGTTGAACATTTACCAAATGCTGGGAGTTGGGTACGATATTGAAAACATACTTTGCTCCAGCAGAATCGGATACTGAGCTTTGTACATTTCTCAGCACATGAAAGGGACTCATTATTATTACAGAGGATATGAGACACAAAGACCAGCATCACCAGAGCTTTGCTCTTTCTTTCCCTTGGAATCGTGAGGATGAAATGGGGCAAAGAACAACGTTGGCTAATAACGTGTTAACGAATGGCGACAAAAGAACAAGATGTTCAAACAACCTTGCTGGAGCCCGGTTAAGACCGCGGTTGAAGAAAAGGGTTGTCATGAAAGGAGGGGAGAGCCAAAAACAAAGGCGACCCTGAGTCCCGCATTAAAGAGACAATCTTGTCGGCTTACATGATTTCCCTTCTCATTGTACCGATGTTTGACTTGGCGTCGGTTGCCAGGGTTTCATCTTTGCCAATCAAGCCATTCCAGAATCTGCCTGCTTGCCAGAGCATTAATGAACAACATGGCGCCTTTACTCCTAATATGAATGTTATGACTCCTTCAATAGTCTAAGCATGGCTGTCTGTTCCTGGTGAGTTGTAACATGAACGTCTCCTAGTAACGTTAAGACCTTCTCATCGAAGACATCGGCGCTAAATGAACTGGCAGGAGATAAAAATGTATATTAATAAGCGGGGAATTAGATAAAATAGCGGGAAAGTTGAGAGAGGAGGCGAGCGATAGAGAGTCGTCGTGACAGTCATCACTTCCGCTATTATCCCTAATTCTCTACGGGGAATATCTCAGTCAGGCGGAGTAAATTTGAGGCAGATAAGAGCGACAATGAGATTCACATGGGCTTTGAGGCAAAGCCCTTCCAAGGGCTTGATTTCACCTCCACTAGGTTTTGAACATCACACATCTAATAGCTCCGCCTTGTCGTCGGCGTGCGTTGGGGTTCTGGTGTGCAGCTGCGTCTTGAAGCTACGTACGCATGCGCCGCGCACAACTTTGTTTGGCGGGCGGCTCACAATAGATTCATCGTGTCGTGTTAGGAAGCTTCCTGTCGTCTATAGAGGGTAGAGAATTGGATTCTCTCTGCTTTAGTTTTCTCCGGGCGTCTAATTAGCAGCAACTACAAAAGGTTAAAAGGGAGACGCAAAAACTCCTCGCAGGCAGATCCTGCAGGAAATGCTTCTGTGGTTCAAAGTTGTGGGCCGTGAGTGCGGGGAGAAACAGCCACCATGTTCATTTTACAGGAAAATATGCAAAAGATGCAAGATCATTTCTGCAACATATCTCCAATGTTAATAATCGTTGAGCAGTTTGTCGTTTGGTCCATCAAAGACTGAGATCTCCCAACGACTGTTAAATGAAGTTAAAAGGAGGAAGGAGGAATCTTTCTGACTTCAAGAGTTTACAACCGTTCAGGGACGATCTTCATGTTCCATGTTCTACCTGGGTTTGTGTCCGGTCCTGTGGGCGTCGACATAAACACGACATAAACACGCAATATCAGTGAAGTGGTGACTACAAATTGCCTCTCGGTGTGAAAGTGAGTGTGAATGGTCTCCTGTCCTTCCATGTATTACCACAGTGATGAATTGGTGACAGCTGGGATGGACTCCAATCCCCCAAAGATCCTGGAATGAGGGAATACCCTCCTTTAAAAAGAAATGTGTTTACTTTGTAAACCAATGATCTTTAACTCAGATTATTCATATTTTTATGAAAAAAAAAATGTTTTCCACAAAAAGCTCATAGTGAAATAATAAATATACAAGATAAATCTTCTTTGATGGATTCATAAGAGTCGATTTGAACAATCGGACTAATGTTGGGAATTTTGAAATATCTATATTTGGAAAATAAAAAAAGGGTTAGGGTTAGGGTGCCTGTAAAAAAGTGAAATATGAAGGATTAGAGTAAAATATGACAAATATACGTACATACGAGATAAGTGATATCTCCTAGAGGTTCATATGAAGTCAATGTGGACCAGTCAGCCCGACGGACCGAAGGTTATTGTGTGAACGAAGGTCTATGAGGCCAAAAAAAATGTGCAAATGATCCTTGTAATAGTTGAGTTATCGCTATCAGTGAAGTGGTGACTCTAGATGTGTGAATGTAAGTGTGAATGATCTCCTGTCCTTCCATGTATTAGCCCCGTGATGAAATGGTGACAGCTGGGATGGACTCCAAACCCCCCAAAGGTCCTGCATGAAGGGAATACCCTTGCTGGCACCCTTTAAGAACAATTAGCTAACCGATATACAAACAATTTCCTTACTGTCTCTAACCATGACCTTTAATCCGAAAATCGGGATCTGGAGATCGATCTTACAGGTTGAGGCTGAATTGTGGAACGTGGAAAATTTGATCATTTTTGAGAGAAATGTCTTTATTGAATAATTTCATGTCCAAAACGGACATTAATAATGAGACCTTTACCGTTTATCCCGATATAAAGGTTCTATTCCCAAAAGTCCCCAATCCTCTGCGTTGAACAAGCAATCCAACTGATTGAACGCCTCACATTAAATGTGACTCATTAATAATCTCAAACAGTCCATAGTGACTCAACCCAACTATTTCTATGATGTCATCAGTCTGTTCTAGTATCAGATCCCATAGTGACTCAACCCAACTATTTCTATGATGTCATCAGTCGGTTCTAGGATCGGATCCCAGAGTGACTCAACCTAACTATGTCTATGATGTCATCAGTCTGTTCTAGGGTCGGATCCCATAGTGACTCAACCCAACTATTTCTATGATGTCATCAGTCGGTTCTAGGATCGGATCCCATAGTGACTCAACCTAACTGTTTCTATGATGTCATCAGTCTGTTCTAGGATCGGATCCCATAGTGACTCCACCTAACTGTTTCTATGATGTCATCAGTCTGTTCTAGGATCGGATCCCATAGTGACTCCACCTAACTGTTTCTATGACGTCATCAGTCTGTTCTAGGATCAGATCCCACAGTGACTCAACCTAACTGTTTCTATGATGTCATCAGTCTGTTCTAGGATCGGATCCCATAGTGACTCCACCTAACTGTTTCTATGATGTCATCAGTCTGTTCTAGGATCGGATCCCATAGTGACTCCACCTAACTGTTTCTATGACGTCATCAGTCTGTTCTAGGATCAGATCCCACAGTGACTCAACCTAACTGTTTCTATGATGTCATCAGTCTGTTCTAGGGTCAGATCCCACAGTGACTCAACCTAACTGTTTCTATGATGTCATCAGTCTGTTCTAGGATCAGATCCCACAGTGACTCTATCCAACTGTTTCTATGATGTCATCAGTCTGTTCTAGGGTCAGATCCCATAGTGACTCAATGATGAAGATAAATACAGTTAACTAGTTTTTTTTTTTTTAAAGAAAGAAAAAGAAAAAAAAGAAAGAATATATATATATGTATATATTTTTTTTTTTGTTGATAATAATAGAATTACTTTGGTTGGATACATGTTAAGAAACTTAATAAATCAATTTTAATTTTTTTTAAATCGTACCAATGGGTAGTGTTTTCATACAACAAAATAATAAATCTCCCCCTGGTGAGTAAAATATGAACTATTAGAGTAAAACACGATAAACAGGAGACAGAACTCCTCAAGTTAATTCATTTGCACCAGATTATGACCAAACCGGACCAACGGTTGAGAGATTAAAACCCGGAAACTGATTTTGGAGATGGAAATCCGTGTATATGCTTCTGATCTTTCAAAAACACCCCCAATCTTTTCAGGAGACGACTCTTCTTTCTAACTAAAGCTTAAGTGTGTCTGGACTCCCAATTTGAAATTTAGGATGAATTGGCTTTAAAAAAAATGTTTAACATTATTTCATTGGCTATATGTCAATATAATTATTTTCTTTTCACTGGAGTATACTTGAGTATAATGTTGAAAATATTTATGAAATTCTATATCCATCGTAAAAGTTTTAAATCTTTCTGAATGATACTCAATATTCATTCAGTACCTAATTAACTTTAAATGAAAAACTGATGTCAGATGTTAAAACATATAAAAGTGGAAACTGTTATGGTCGTTATGTTTGAAAACAGACTTTTGTAGAATTTTGTGAGGCTTTTAGAATACAAACAGAGGCGTTAAAGCAACAGGAAGTTGTTTCTCCTGACATGAGATATTGTTTAATGTATATTTTATGAACATAAATGCAAAACTGTATCAACAACCTTCAGCCGCCGCCTATACGTCATCGTCTTTGAACGCAGTGAAGCATAAAAGGGGATTATGAGTCTGCCGCCGCCGCCGCCGCTCTGTGAGGCTGAACTCATGATGCGCTTAATCGTAAAGTCAATGTTTCAACATACTGACAATAACTGTGGACATAAAGAGACGCCACGGCACTTCCTGTGTTCATCGTCTCTGTTGAGCGGTTTGCATGTGTTGCTAATTAGCACCAAACACAATGTTCCACTGAGACGGGTAGAAATGTCATAACAGCTTTGGTTGTAATTATCCAGATTTTTGGACAAACTTTCATGTCGGCGCCACGGAGGAGAAAAAAAAATGGACACTGCTGTTTTAATTATATCGCCGGAAAAAAGTCTATTCATTGAATCCTCATCGCCGCACTCAAAAACTGTTTCACGGATCATTTTCAAATTGTTTACTATATAAACCTTAGTGCGAGGAAGAACTGTATTGATTTTGGGACAGAGGACGAGGGGAAGCATTTTCTCCAAAAGATTTTGGGGCTTAATTTCTCAACCGTTGGTCTGATTTAGTCCGAATTTGATTCATGCCAACTAACAGGATGAGATTTATCCTGTATATATATATATATATATATATATATATATATATATATATATATATATATTTATATATATATATATATATATGTATATATATATATATATATATATTATTTTACTCTAATGGTTCATTTTTTATTCACTAGAGGGAGAATTTTTAATGATTTTCTGACTTAAGTCCACATTTAGTTTGAGGGTTTCAATCACAAGAGTTGCTTGTTCAACGCAGGGGATTGGGGAATTTTTTTTAAGCAACATAAACGAGGGCCTATTTGAGATTCAAAATCTCTTTCCTGTCCCAGCGGAAGGGTAGTAATGGTTTCGGATTCACAAATAACAGTTTACAAACTGGGCCTGAGGGTATATGTCCCCAATCCCCTGCATTGTACAAGCAACCCCTTTGATTGAACTCCTCAAACCAGATAAGAAGTAACGTCTTTAGTACTTTTCATAAGAAAGTTCCCGGAAGGCGGTAAAATGCAAACAATGTGAATAAAATATGTTGAATCTCCTTGATTTGATTTGATTTGCACCAAATTTGGACCAAATGGGACCAACAGTTGAGGAATTAAAGCCCCAAAACTTTTTGAGATAAAAGTGTCATAAATACACAACTGACCCAAAATCACTCCAGTCCTTCCTCACACTTAAGGTCCATGCGGGAATTACATTTGAAAATGATCAACGAAACAGGTTTTGTGTAAACACGTTAACTAGTACGATCTAAGGCGGCGATGACTATCCCATAATATCCCTGATTTTTTGTGCAACATCAGAATCATCTCCGTCGTCTTTATTGGCGGATGGTTTGTTTCAATCCATAGTCTCCGCCGGTACGCCTCTGGCGTAGTGTCGACATTAACTGGGATTCAAACCCATCTGGTGGGGAAAACGGTTTTGTGTTATACATATAGAATAAATAATCTCAAAACTAGTCATCAATTATGTCTCTGCTGTGTGAAAACATCTTCCTCACTATTAAGGAAGAAGATGTTCAACGTCACTGAAGCCCGGTTAAGAATGAGATGGAAGAAAAGGGCTGTCATGAAAGGAAGAACCGCAATTATGTATATCTGAGGGATCATGGGTGGTTCACAAGAGTCATTACTACCATCTACAAACATCTCCTCCACCTCCACCTCCAGCTCCACCTCCGCCTCCACCTCCACCTCCAGCTCCTGCATCATAATGATTTTACCAGCACCAAGAGGTTATGTAGATAGATAGATGTAGATAGATAGATAGATAGATAGATAGATAGATAGATAGATAGATAGATAGATAGATAGATAGATAGATAGATAGATAGATAGATAGATAGATGGATGGATGGATGGATGGATGGATGGATGGATAGATAGATAGATAGATAGATAGATAGATAGATAGATAGATAGATAGATAGATAGATAGATAGATAGATAGATAGATAGATAGATAGATAGATAGATAGATAGATAGATAGATAGATAGATAGATAGATGTAGATAGATAGATAGATAGATAGATAGATAGATAGATAGATAGATAGATAGATGTAGATAGATAGATTCCTTCACTCCTGTAGTTTGTCTGTTTGTCTGTTTGTTTGTTTCATAGACTGGTTGTTCTGCTATAAGCTGGGTAACGGAATAATTTGTAGAGACAGAATTTCCACAGATTTTTATCCATACTTAGATTTTGACTAATCCTAGCACAGCGGCCTTTAATAGGCGGCACGCGGTCAGCATCCGGCCAGCGAGCCGCCTATCTGCGGACCCTGAGCTGAAAATGGTATGTTACAAATTCGCTGGTAAAAGATAGGTGGACAGTGAAAATCGGAAAAAGGACTGAAAAATGCCTTCTCCCTCCAACCAGCACCAGACCCATGTGTCTAATATGCCAGGAGATCGTAGCTCTGGTGAAGATTTCCAATTTGAAACGGCATTCTGAGACCAAACAAAGGAATTTTTAAGAAACCTTTCCTCCAAATTCAGAGGTAAGAACAACAAAAACACTGGACTGAAGTCGTCATACCAACCTACGAGCAGGATTCTTGTTCCATCTATGACACAGCAACAAAAAAGAACAGAGGGCCCACTCAGAGGCGTGGGTGTTGGGAAATCACAAGATGCCTTTTCTCTCATTAAGCAGCAGTTTGACTCGTGTAAATTAGTGGATTTTGGTTGTTGTTTTGAATGAAACGGACGTTTTGCTTTGAATATAACAGTTTTATTGCTTGTGGCTTGACCGACTATAATAAATGGACCTTTGACTGGTTGAAAGATTTAGATTTGTATTTGAGTGCCCCTGTCCTAGAAGATTCCTGAAAGAGGAGATTTGGTGAAACGACGTGTTTTCTCGCATTTGAAATAAAATAAAGTAAAATAAATTGTTATAATAGACCGATTGGAGTTGTGACATCACAATGTGGCTATTGCTGCGCTTGATTCCTTTGATCTTTCTCTGGGTTGGAGCTGGGGGCTCGGTGGGCTGAACAGAGACGCTGAAGTGGAGGACGGGAAACAAGCAGCTAGAAAGAACTTGAGAGTTTTCTGGAGTTGTCAGTAGATTTAGAGGCCGACAATAACTGAGATTAATGGATAAATCTGCATAATAGTTTCCTAAACCTTGGGTTTTGTCGTGTCTTGGTGGAGGTTTGCGATCTCTGAGGGCTTTGTCTAGTTCCATATGCATCCAACGGGACCAATTTATTCTGGAACCAATTCCCGAGAAGCGTCGTCCTGAAAGGACAATTTGACCTAGAAAGTAACATTTCATCACCAAAATTGATGATTAATCTTCCCTGAATGTTTTCTTCTTTTTCTTCCGCTTAGAAACCGGAGAGAGGAGATGAATATAAGAACAGATTTGTGTTAGTGCAGGACGAAAAGCAGCTTCCAAAACACAGTCGTGACCATTGTTGAAGCTTTTCCTGCCTGATCTATCTACTATTTGCCTTTGTATTGATTTTATTCATATTGTTACAATCTCCAAACACTTCAGAAATGGTGCCCGTGCCTTCAGAACCACTGATTACTGTGATTACGTTTTCCTTAAAAACAGTAGGCGGCTCTTAACTCTGCCTCAAATCAGGGCGAAAACACGCCAATAATCGAGGTAAATTTAAAGAGGACTTTAAAAACTGCCGAGTGTGGATTATTAAATCTTGTAAATCCGTACGGCAATCTGCAAAAGGGCATAATGGCATTAACAGGAAGTGGCTGGGTGCTGAAGAGGCAGAAACATGGCGCTCGCAGCCTGAACATATTCTTTCTATCAGAGGCTCTCGCTGGAGTTGATGGCTGGTTCCTGCTGCAGGCCACGACAGACTCGTACTGCACAGCACAGATGGTGAAGTAAAGCACCAGCAGCTGCAGTCACAACAGTGAATGTGTCATGATGACATTTATGCCATGAAGTGCAGTGAAAAATTATCGAAGCCGCGCCTGGTTTCTTTTTTCTATCTTTGTGTGTTTGTCACAGTAAATCCTGTCAGACCTTCAAACAAAGATTTGATACACCATAAAAGCAACCAGAGTAAAAAAACAAGATGCATGTTTTAAAACCTCCTCTTTGCTCCTCCCCTTCTTCTCCTGCCTGCAGCTCCATCTCCAGCATCCTTCTACCAGTAGGTCCACTGTCCCTCCTCTTCATGGGTCAGAACCATCTCAGTCTGTCCTCTCTGACTTTGTCTCCAGGACGTCTCACCTGGACTGTCCCTCTGAGGTCTCCTTTATAATCCAGTCCTTCCTCTCACTCCCAGAGAACATCTGAACATCTTCATCTCTGCCTCCTGTCTTCGGGTCAGAACCACCGTCTCTAAACCATCCAGCAGAACTTCTCTCACCTCCATCTTGGAAACCTTTCCCTTCACTCCTGCTGCTCCTCTTCTGTCACAGATAACTCCTCACACTCTTCTCCACCCGCTCCACTCTTCCATGCACTCAATTCTTCACCTCTTCTCCACACTCCTCATTGCTCTGAGCAGTTGACCCCAAGTCCTTAAACTCCTGCACCTTCTCCACCTCTGCTCCTCCTGCCGCCCTTTCATTCACACACATGTACTCCGTCTCGCTGACCTTCATTCCTCTTCTCTCCAGCACATACCTCCAGCTCTCCAAGATGTCCTCCACCTTCTCCCTTCTGTCACTACATATCCCAATGTCCTCCATCAACATCACAGTCCATGGAGACTCCTGCTGACCTCCTCTGTCAGTCTGTCCATCACCACAGCAAACAAGAAGGGGCTCAGAGCCCATCCTTGATGCCGTCCCACCTCCACCTTGAATCCATCCATCACTCCTTCTGCTCTCATACATATCCTGGACTAATCTAACATACTTCTTCATGCAATCCCACAATTCCTCCCTCGCCCCTCTGTCACACACTTCCTCTAAATCCACAAAGACACAATCCAGCTCCTTCTGACCTTCACCATATTTCTCCACCTAGTTCCCACAACTCTTTTATTCTACTTATCGAGTAACCCTTTTGCCTTGAATGAATTAAAACGATCTATTTAAACTTGAATTTAGTCACAATTTCCTCTGCGACCCGACTTTAAGAAAGAGGAACTCAGGAGTGGGTCCGATATCCTTTTTTTTTTTCTTCTTTTTTTTTACGAACGCTGTAAGTCATGATTTTCTTGCAGGCTTCAACCCCGTCACTCAGCATAAGAAGAACTTAGCGGTAGCGGGTTTCGGAGATGACACAGCCTCTTTTCATACATCAGCACGTTAATATTTGTTGATTTAGAAATGCTCGGCTCACGAATGTGACACAGAGCAGGATTGGTTGAATAATCCCCTTTCTGCTGCACAAAGACAGAACTTAATCTGCTTCGGTGAATACTAAGACTCTCCAGCCTGGCATACGCGGGGCTCCTTCATGCCCGAGCGGTTCAGCTCGTTCAGATGGGCCCGTCTCTTGACTCGACACAGACACATGTTTCGTGGCGGTACTACTGGGGAGATACAGAGCGCTATCTATCAAAATGGAGGCCACCAGCAGTCAGTCTTTGCTGCACCGCCGCCCACGCAGACACCTACTGTACAAGTGCGTGCAGGAGAGCACACACTCAGTCCATATGAAGATAAAAAAGAAAAAAGAAAAGAGCTCCGGCCCACCGGGACTGTTCTTCACTTCATCCCTCCTGACCTCAGCCATAATTTATCGCCACTCCCAGCACTGATCCTCACGTCGCACTGAGTCGCAGGCGGAGGGCCGAGACGACGGTATAAATTGATGAAACAACAAAACGGTGGCCCTGCGTGGTAAAGTATAGCCCTCAAGAACGTGGAACGCCCCCCCATCAATTGCTGGAGCATAAGTGCGACGAAGAAGATGGTAATTTGAAAATGAATCAGGATTTCTGCTGATGACAGGTTGGAGCCCGAGGCCTTTCCAACACAAGTATGAATCCGCCGTAGTGCCTCGTTCCAGCCAAAACTGAAAGGTCACTCAGTCGTTTACATAGAGCAGCCTTAACATTACAACCACCGGTGAACTCATTATTTTCTTGCAGTGGTGTAGTGTGGTTGTAGTGTCGGGCAATTACACAGAGGAGCTACTGTAACGTTAAGAACGTTAATGCTGGTTCTGATAGAAAGATATCAGAACACAAGGTGGGCAGAATGTGTATCAACACAATATTAGGCCAGTGGTTTTAATGTTTTGGCCGATCAGCGTATGAATGAAAGGGAGAAACGCTCCAAACGCTGACTAAACTACTAACAGCTAAGATGCTGGAACCAGGGTGGTCACTTCCCGGAAGTCACACTCTTCTCCACCCACTCCACCCTGCCTGCACTCACTTCCTCACCTCTTCTCCACAGTCCCTGTTGCTCTGAACAGTTAACCCCAAGTCCTCAAACTCCTCCACTCCTACTCCTCCATCCTCACCTCCTCCTGCCTCCCTTTCATTCACACACATGTATTCTGTCTTCATTCCTCTTCTCTCCAGCACAAACCTCCACCTCTCCAGGTTCTCCTCCACCTGCTCCATGCTCTCACAATAGATCCCAATGTCCTCCACCACCATCATAGTCCATGGAGACTCCTGCTGACCTCCTCTGTCAGTCTGTCCATCACCACAGCAAACAAGAAGGGGCTCAGAGCCCATCCTTGATGCAGTCCCACCTCCACCTTGAACCCATCCATCACTCCTACTGCTCTCACACATATCCTGCACCACTCTAACATAGTTATATACCTACTGATTCAATATTTACATCATCTGACTAAAATGAGCAGTTTGGGACATAAAATGAACAGAACATAACGAATTGTCTCTACGGTACACAACACAATGAATTTAACTTGAAGAATTATTCTTTTGTCTTTTATAGGTTTATGGATTCAGCTTCTCTAAACTTACGGAGATCTGGAGTCACGACGACTCAAACTCAAGTCAGAGGGAGTCTTGGCTGCAGTCCCACTAATCGTTATCTTTTGTAGTTAGCCCATAACCTGATGAGTTTATGGAGTTAATTATGAATGCCTGGTTGGATGAGAAGGTCGTTTTGACATCTTGGGGGGGGGGAAAAAAGAAAAAGAAAGACACGTACGGTCGATTCTCTGCAAGGTGGTTAACTAGTCTTTAAGATTGCTCTCTGATTAGCTTCCCGCCATGCTTACTGTGGCGTGTTAAACCCTCGGAACACCCGGTTGCTCATTAATTTGGCTCCTGTGGCTCAAGGAAGAATATGGCTTTTTGATTGTTGGAGTATCTCCCGCCAGAGCTTCTATGATGTTCACAGTTGGACTTTTTTTCACAGTTGTGAAGTGAAAAAAAAAGGTATTTTTTTGGGGCAAATTAGTGCGAAAAATATAATAACTAATAGTGTCAAGCATGTTTGACCTCATTTTAAGAAAATGGATCTCACCTTTTCTCTCACAAGATATTTCAGCTGATACTCTACAAGATTATTATCAAAACTACCAAAACTACCATTTTTTATGTTATACTCAGCTTAAATAAAATTCCATTGATTACACTCAAAAAAAATTTTTTTTTTCTAATCCAATTAACTAATAATTTTTCCCAAACTAACTTGCGTTGTATAATCCAATAACCTTATAAGATTAAAAATGAAAGGCCTATGTTCATGACGGAATGAAGCAAATGTGAGGTAATCTTGTCGGGAATATCGTGGATTCGTGATCCACCGCAATAACTCAGGAACTATTTCATTTCATTTGAAGAAGGTCGCCAGAGCGAATCGTCTTGTTCCGCAAATTGATTTGGCATAGGTTTTAATGTCAGATGCCCTTCCTGACAGAACCATTTGTCTGGGCTTTGGACCGGCACAAGATGTTTCTGGTAGCACTAAGGACCTTGCCTTAATGTCCACACCGGATTTGTTCATATTTCACTTACGATTAAAAAACAGATTTTTGACAGAAACTTACCAACCACGTCTCCAATGATGTCCAAACTGGCTTATATGAATTTACCAAGAGATTTATAATTTATATAGTTATATATACATTTAATTTCACTATAACGGTTCATATTTCACTCACTAGGGGAACTTCTTATTTAAAACACAGGTTCGGGTCCGTAACTTCCCAATCATCAGTCCAGTTGTGTTTAAATTGTCAGGACTCCAGGATCTATGTTTTGTTTTATTCCTGAGCTCATAAAAACTAGTTAACTGTATTTATCTTCATCATTGAGTCACTATGGGATCTGACCCTAGAACAGACTGATGACATCATAGAAACAGTTAGATAGAGTCACTGTGGGATCTGATCCTAGAACAGACTGATGACGTCATAGAAACAGTTAGGTTGAGTCACTATGGGATCTGACCCTAGAACAGACTGATGACATCATAGAAACAGTTAGGTTGAGTCACTATGGACTGTTTGAGATTATTAGTGAGTCACATTTAATCT
This sequence comes from Lophius americanus, assembly GCA_037951165.1. NCBI lineage: Eukaryota > Metazoa > Chordata > Actinopteri > Lophiiformes > Lophiidae > Lophius > Lophius americanus. The sequence goes on from JBBDHG010000067.1 coordinate 1,209,234, forward strand.
GAGGAGTTTAATCAGGGGGGTTGTTGGTACAACACAGGGGATTGGGGGGCTTTTCAGGGGTGTTCCCTTGCTTTCAGGGACGACAGCATATGGGCCGAGTTACTGCGTTGATCCAAACTGAGCATGAATCAAACTATATGCTGTTTCTTTTCTTGTATAACTGTGTAGATCCGGTGTGAAAGGAAGTAATCTCACACCTGATTACTGGACTCACTCGGTTTTGTTAGGTTGAATCAAATCAATCTTCTTTTGTGACATAACCACGTCTTCAGTTGAAGTTACACCTGCTGAGGTGGGCTGAGTTTGAAAGGATAACTCAGTTAGATGAATTAGATTTGATAAAGGTACGTTTATATAACACATCTCACAAAGGTTCTTTTTTTTTTTGAGTGTGCTTCTTAGATTACGGTGTTTTAAGGCCCATTATGTTTTCTCAGTTTCTGGACTTCAATGCTTGTTTTATGGATTCTGGCCTTGCAGAATTGGGATTAGTTGGATTTCTTTCCCCAATATTTGATCATATTTAAGAATATTTGGCTTCTTTCTCATGTGGCTCTTTCTTTGGGTTTTTTTTTTACAGTGTGTTGGTGAAAGCGAGTCTTTAGAAGAACTTTGCCTCACAGCCTGGACAAACGTTAATGTCTCCTTATCTGAGGCAATTTAACTCTGCCTTATTGAGATATTTCCTCAATTATCGGCTCAGAAGAACGCGGCTCCGGTGACGACAGTGTGAACAGGCGCTGGATGAAAGGACTTAACCACGGCCCACCGACTGTGACACAGTTCGACGTCTCTAAATGCAAGAACATCGAGACCGGTCGCTGTAAATAAGCCTGATACAAATGTTTGTCTGAAGGCAGCTTGTCACAAGAAATTAAGAAAGCCCCATGTTGCTGGAACTGCAGCACAAGCCTTTATCGTATGTAAATTATCTCTTTTAGGCAGCAGGTTGTGTGAAAACAAAAGTAGCGGTTTCCAGAGGAGGGAAAAAAAGAGCATGTTGGTTAGATGAGTCATCGTTCGCCATGTTCTGAAGCCCCGGTTGACTGTGTGAGGGCTTCTATCTCCACAATTAATCTCCTTCTGTGGTGGTTGTTGTTTTAATTAGTATTATTATTTATCTGTTTCCATGTTTACTCGTGGTTTGGTCCAAGAATGGTGTCATTTAAAACACATCCACTTTGATCTCGCAGATACGTTGTATTATTTGGCTTAAAACTTATTTCACATCAAAGCGACCCGCCTAGTTCGAAACATATAGACCAGTAAGTCTAAGTAAGTAAACCAGAGGGTAAAGAGTGTGTGACAGAACAGGGGAGAGGGTCTAAAACTGGGGGGTAAGTGAGGCAGACAACCCCCAACACCCCAAGCCCACCATACAAAATCCATACATTTTCTCCCGTTGTAGTTTATGAGTGTGTGTGCTAAGTTAGAGAAGTTCATTAAAAGAAAAGATTGCCCCTTAGTGCAGAAATAACCAGGGCTGGAGAGCAGTAGGGGGGGGGGGGCAAAGGGGCATCCAGACGACTCAAATACACCTACAAGCCTACAGGCCCCACAGAGAGGCGAGCCAGGCACCCAGGGGAGCCATAGCCTGCAGTAGCCCCTACAGGAACGGCCCAGGAGAGCTACCCGGTGGTCTTCTGGGAGGCAGGAAGCCAGGGCCTGATGGGGGGTACCACGTATAGCACAAGCAAAAACCGGATCCCCGGCCAGGACCAGACCAGGAACGACGGACATGCGAATATTAGCAATAATACAATCCCAAAAGTCTTGAACGTATATAACACATTTAATTTACTCATTAGTGTTACTGACAGATTCTACTAAAACAATAAAGAATTGGATAGATTCATGAATTAAAGAGACATTTCTTAAATGCGGTTTGGGAATCAGCCGATTACAGCGATGTTTGTCCAGGCGGCAGATTCTTCCACCGTATGATGCTCAGATTTTCTCAGCTTTTCCGGTTTGAAAGGACGTTCTCCTGTGCCTGTAGTCGGAGCGCTGAGGAGAATACTGTAGGGAAGCTTTGTAATCCTGATAGATCGCCTCAGCGCCGCTCTGGTGTGTGATCCTCGCCTGCTTTACGTCCCGTCAGCTCCTTAGCCAGCAGGTAAAAACCTACAGCAGCTGTTAGACGGTTGCATTTCTTATGCTAGGGCGCTTCTGTCCTGATTATTAACAAACAGGTGACAAATCCACGGGGCAGAACCGGTCGCTGGCTTGACTGATATGCACGGAGGTAATGTTTAACGCCCTGGTGGGAATGGTCACCAGTCGTCGACCATACAGACACTCCTGTCAAAATTCTCCAGTTCTATTATGGGGCTTTTTTTAGGATCCCCAAAAAAGCTCAGTGTAGCAGCTGGATCACGCAGACCCAAAAGCCCGATTCTGCCCCCGTCTTAATGTGTAGCAGCTACCAGCCCATTCCAGAGCCCTGAAATATTCCAGGCATGAAGCTGAATTGAATCCTCGAGGGTCCGAGGTCCCACCGCGGTACTAAAGTTAAACCTGCATCTTTAAAATCCACATCAGATAACGGTTAACATTCTACTGTTCGCCGTCTCTTTCAGCCCATCACCTTGATGACCTGGCATTAACGTACTCAACCCCGACACACGGCCCACGAGGGTTAGGGTCAGCTTTAACGCTGATGTGGTATAGAATATAAGGTTGTACATCTCAGGTTCCGCTCCTTCTGGAATTATTGCTACCCTTTAAAAAATATGTAAGATGAAATGAAAAAAAAAAAAAGTCTCATGTCTGTACCCATGATATTTAATCACATATCCAACATTTTATTTAAGCAACAAAAATGAAAAAAAAGAAAGATTACATTCTTAACAGAAAACAAATATTTTTCTCTAAGACGACGTGGGCCTTATTTATTGGCACCCCCAGTAAATCCTGTTATTAAACTGAAGGATATCTCCAGTCCTGTTTTATATTTGTATCTTCACCTGTGTGAGCAGGAACTCTGAGGTGGTGAACAGGTACTTCCTGTTTGACTGGGGTATAAATATGAGGTGACACAGACCTGATTCTCTCTGAGGTTCTTCACCATGATGAATACCAGAGAACACAGCAATGAGGAGCAAAGAAAAGTTGTAGAGCTGAACAAATCTGACAATGGAGACAAGGACATCTCTCAGCAGGTCAAAGGTCAGTTTGAACAGTTAGATGAATAATGAAGAAGTTTAAAGAGACTGGAGATGTTAGACATCAACCTGGAAGAGGACGTGTCTGCAAACTGATCCCACACACTGTGAGGAGGATGGTTGGACTGGATAAAGACTCTCCAAGGATCACAGCTAGAGAGGTCAGAGGTCAGTTGGATGTTGGGGACAGAAAGTCTCACTAACCACCATCAGATGGCGCCGACACCAACACCAGCTGTTGAGTATAGTATCAAGAAAAAGCGTCTGCTGTTGTCCACACACAAGCTAACGCTGCTATATTTTGACAAACATGACTGGGACCTTCACTCGAACAAGGTCAGAGGTAAGATGAGACCAAAGTGGAGCTTTTTGGCTACAAACATGTAAGATGGGTGTGGCCTAGAAAGAAAGCAAGACATAGAGAAAAGCCCCTCATACCCACTGTGAAGTCAGGCGTTGGATCTCTGATGCTGTGAAAATCCTAAAAGCCTCTGTAAGGAACCTTAAAGTGGGTCGTGGTTGGACCTTCCAGCAGGACAATGATCTGAAGATCACCTCAACATCAACCCAAGAATGGTTCAGGGGTCACAGAATAAAGGTTCTGCCATGACCATCCCAGTCACCTGACCAGAACCCCACAGACCTTGGTAAAAGGGGGCGGAGCAAAAATATTCAACACACGCTGCCAAGATTAAGAATTTAGTATCTTTTTTAAAATTGTGTTACATGAGTTGAATAATTTGAATTTAAGATAATGGATATAGACAATGAAGGCATTGTTTTTGCATTTTACTCGTTCTTTAAAGGCAGCCAATAACTCTGTATGTGTTTAATGTATTCTAAATCTCACTCTAAGGTGACCTGGCTGATGTCGTGTTCTGCAGAAGGTGAGAGCGTATCCCCTTAAAACCCAAACTCTGAGTTTGTAAAAAAAAAGAACCCGTCGTGTTTGCAGCATCAAGAGATTTAACTCACCATTTAATATAGTCAAACTTACAAACGCGATCAATGCGGATGAATATTGTCCCTGAGTGTCGGATCGTGTCCTTCATTTTCACAGGCACGGTTGTAAAAGTCGCCAGATGTGAACGGGAGAGCATTCATTTGCTTTAAGGTGAATGTTTTTAGGCTGCAGCAGGAAAATACTCATGTAACGTTTGCTCCAAATGCATCTCCCTCTCTCTCTCTCTCTCTCTCTCTCTCTGCCCACTTCAGCCAGCACCCAAGTATTTTCAGCAGTGGCGAATTTTCAGCACCTCCCCCGGATGGACAGCTCCTATTCACATTTTGTCAAAAAGAAATCTATATCTCCAGAGCAACAGCTGCAGGACCGACAGCTCGAAGATCCACCATGCACAGACAGGTAGCAGGTCTTCACCTGTTCGAGCCGTGGGAGCCAGAAAAGACGCCCGCGTGGCCGGCTCTGCTGGGGTTTTTTTTTGCAGACATACTGGGTCAACACAGAGACGCATTAGGTGCATGAGTGAATGCTGTAAAATTAAAGCTTGACCTGAAGGCTTTTATGTTGTTACACCCCCCCCCCCCCCCCCCCCCCCTCTCTGTGGAGAAGTCAGCCCACCTGGCCAATCCGGCGCTCTTTTTGCTGCAAACGTGTGTGAGCTGAGAATACCTGAACTGAATTTGAATTACCATATGACGTAGGGCTTTTTCAGCGGTAAGGTCCTGATGGCAACAGGGACTTACCAACAGACCGTACAGCCTTCAACGGGCGCTTAGTCCCGCAATTTGTTGCACCAGCTGCCCCCCACCCCCACCTCCCCCATCAACCCCATCAATCTAATTATATCTGTCACACACAGACAATCGCTCTTTTACCCAAATGCGGCTACACGAATGGAAAAGGGGAATACATAGAACATTAATAAAAAGTATTTTTGAACATAAGACAGTGCGCCAAAGCCCAAATCATGGCTTAGAATGAAATCATATTCGTCTGTATGAAGACGAACAGCATCACTCCCCGCAAAATTGGCTCAGATGTGCAGAAATCAATCAAATACTCACGCATTTTCTCGAAGAAATGAAATCGCCGTTGGGAGCCGTGAAGGGGAAATCAGCAGGGCCCCAGTCCCCGATTTCAAGATTTGGAGTACGACCCAGGCACGGATCTCAATGTGAAAGGGATCGGAGGGGGCTGCAGACCGCGTCTCTCTCGATCACAAGTCAAGAGCTGCGAGGAAAAAGTCGAACATTGAGAAAGAGCCACCATTCCCCGGGATGGAATAAGCGCCGATGAAAGCCCTCCGAGGAGCAGGAGAAATCCCTCCGGACTGAGAGGGAGGAAATCCTGGAGAGTTTTTGACAGGGGGGATTCAAGTCAGCCTCCTTTCACCTAAAGCTGGCTCTTGCTGGTGGTCTCCTCTCTGAAAATACCAGACAATCCCAGCAAAAAAAAAAAAAAAAAAGACAGGACGAAGGAAAAACAAAAGCAGAGATTCTGCAGTCAGGTTGTTTTCTTGCGCAAATCATTTATTTTCTCCATACAAAGCAGAAAATCAGTGGACAGTGAAGAAAAGAGGTGCTGGAAAAAACCTGAGTCTGCCTATTGGGTGGAATTAAGGATATCCGTCCCACTGCAACCATCACGCGCGTCGCAGCAGGACAAATAGGTTGCCGTAAAGGCGAATCAAAAAATCGCAGCGCATATGGCGCACAAGTCGAATCACGGCGATCCGGTGTATCGATTGTGTAAGCGCGGCTACTTGTGATTATTCCGTTTGTGAGGGGGAGCGTGCCCGTCCCGCTGGTGTGGCTGCAGCAGCGGCAGGATCGTCCGTTTGGCGCAAATCACGCGGGTTTTTTTTCCTGCCACCGACTCCTAATGGGTCCCCCGCTCTCCGCAGTCCATGACTGGAATAGCGAGCACGTTGAAATCACGGTCTCCAGGCACCGATCTTCCGCGCGCCTGTGCGAGTCACACTCTTGTCACGAAGGGGCGTGAGCGCGTATCGCCCAGAGACCACTTTACCTCTGAGTACTTTGCCTGCCCGCGCGACCATCCACGCGCTTCAATCACCCATCGGTCGTTAATTATCGGGGATCAATGGCGTTAACGCGCAGAGCCCAAGTCTGGCGCGAGCGCACGGCAGTGTGTGTGCGTGTGTTTATGCGTGTGTGTTTGTTTTTGTGTGTGAGAGCGTCTTGTCACGCACGCGCGTGTCTGATTCAATTGTTGATAAGGTATGGTTGCCACCTACAGGCGTTAGTCTCCAGCCACTCATCGAACCATTTCCACGGTCTGGATCCACTCATAGATAAATCCACCCTCCTCACTCCTCCACCGCAAACACACAGGGATAAAAAACAACTACAAAAAACTCAATTCAATCTATCTATCCATCCATCCATCCATCCATCCATCCATCCTCTCTCTATCTCTCTTTCTCTATCTATCTATCTATCTATCTATCTATCTATCTTTCTATCTATCTATCTATCTATCTATCTATCTATCTATCTTTCTATCTATCTATCTATCTATCTATCTATCTATCTATCTATCTATCTATCTATCTATCTATCTATCTATCTATCTATCTATCTATCTATCTATCTATCTATCTATCTATCTATCTATCTATCTATCTATCTATCTATCTATCTATCTATCTATCTATCTATCTATCTATCTATCTATCTATCTATCTATCTGTCTGTCTGTCTGTCTGTCTGTCTGTCTGTCTGTCTGTCTGTCTGTCTGTCTGTCTGTCTGTCTGTCTGTCTGTCTGTCTGTCTATCTATCTATCTATCTATCTATCTATCTATCTATCTATCTATCTATCTATCTATCTATCTATCTATCTATCTATCTGTCTGTCTGTCTGTCTATCTATCTATCTATCTATCTATCTATCTATCTCTCTCTCTCTCTCTCTCTCTCTCTCTCTCTCTCTAGTCAATCTCTGTATATTGGTCTACCTGTCTCTCTCTGTCCACCTGTATCCCATCCGTCTATCTTTGTCTATCCTTCTTTGAATCCATCTTTGTGCCTCTCTGGCCATCTTTCTATCTTTCTAATCATTACTTCTACTACATCTGTCCGTATCTGTCCATCATACGTCTATCCGCTCATCCGTTCATTTATCTTTTCATGACAATAATAATAATAATAAATAATTGACCTTCTTACTTACCTAATTAACAACCTAACTACTGACATACTTTCCTCCCTAGCTTCCTAGTTATGTACCTAATACCTGATTACCTACATACCTCCCTCCCTTAATACCTACCTGCCTACGTACGTTCCTATTTCTTTCTTTAACAACCTAACTACTTACCTACTTACCTCATTCCCTACCTTACTACCTACTTACCTCATTACCTACCTAACTACCTACTTACCTCATTACCTACCTAACTACTTACGTCATTCCCTACCTTACTACCCACCTTCCTATGTACATTCCTACTTCCTTCTTTAACAACCTAACTACTTACCTACTTACCTCATTCCCTACCTAACTACCTACTTACCTCATTCCCTACCTTACTACCTACTTACCTCATTCCCTACTTTAGTACCTACCTTCCTACGTACATTCCTACTTCCTTTTTTAACAACCTACCTACTTACCTCATTCCCTACCTTACTACCTACTTACCTCATTACCTACCTAACTACTTACCTCATTCCCTACCTAACTACCTACTTACCTCATTCCCTACCTAACTACCTACTTACCTCACTCCCTACCTTACTACCTACCTTCCTACACCATAAATCTATGTAACATCGATATCGTGGCTCCCTTTGCGGCTGAACATCTGTTGTTTTATCTGAAGCAGGAAGCCTCCGTTGATTGTGTTTATTCCCCGGATAAAAGCGAAGGTTCAGTTTTATGTACAGCTGAGATCAGACGTGAGTCTGAGGATCATAATAAGGCATCACAAACTTACTCCCCGGCTGAATCAAAGTCAGAGACTCAAGCTCAGCGCCAAAGCCCTCTCTGTGAGCCCCTGTTTGTTTCCTCTGCCGTTTACTGATATCTGCCCGCAGATTGCTTTCCCCGGCGATGCTGATCCAGCCTTCATCATCGACCACACGGCACTCCAGAGATCAGAGCGGCAGACGGGCTGCTGCTCCAGCTCAGGAGGTTCTCTTGACTCCAAGACCGGGAGACAGACAAGTGAGTGTGCATTAATGTCATCTAACAAGTGAGTCTCATCAGAAGCCATGATGGAGGTCCAGTCGGCTGCTGGAGTGGATCCTGGTCGCTGAGGCCACACTGTTTAAAACCCACCGATGTCTTCATCAAGAAACAGAGAAGAGAGGGAAAGTGTTAACTTCTCTCCAACAAACTGTGTTGTGTTTCCTAGAGTCTGAAATATGCATCTGACTTTTCCCCAAATCACTCCAGTCCTTCCTCTCACTCTGGTCTATGTTGGTATAATGTCACGAAGACGATCCGAGATGTTTTTTGACTTCTGGTTAACATGAAGGATGATAATTCCTTAAGATCCCCGACTTTTCTGGGATGTCATTATTTCCGGGTATATTATATTCCTCTGGTGTGTTTATTAATCCGAAACCGTAGACACTCTAATAAGACCATAGAGATTCGGTATTCTACGGTTAAATGTCAACTTTAATTCCACTAGTTCCCCGTTAGCACCTTCACCATTAAAGGACGACGCAACGGTTTGCTAAAGAAAATATTTAGAGTATCATCTGACTAGAATTGATCTTTATTTATGTTTATTCAAGTCGACTGATTCTTCACATTCTATAATCAGAATTATAAACAATAATAATCTTCACTTAAATGTTTCAGGTGGATTTTTTTTAGCATTTCATGCCTCAACATTTATACATTTTTTTGTTTTTCGCCCTCATATTATAACATTATCATATTATGTTATTTTCCACACTGTCTTTATTTTTAAAGTCCCCTGGAATGAGTGAAATATGATTCATAATATTAAAATAAGGGTAAAATATAATTTAAACGAGATAAACCGACTGTATCGGACCTACGGTTGTTCTGGTAGACTTCTGGAGATAAAACTCCCCCTAGTGGTAGAACCCTACAACTGACCTTTTCCAAAATCAAACCAGTTCTTCATCACACTGAGGTTTATGTTGATATAGAATTGATGCATGAAGATGATCCATGAAATGGTTTTTGAGTTATTGCGCTAACATGAAGGCTCTGCGGCGGCGGCGGTGATTTTTCGGGGATATAAATAACGACTAAAAATGAGTTTCACCAAATGGCTGAGCAGGAAATGAAAGTGTTAAGGAGCTGGAGAGAGACTGAAGGTGAGTTGAATACAAATGAGTCGAATGTGGATTTAATTTCATTCAGTTTTGGACACAGACAAATCCGAACCGGAGCGGTTGAAGCGGTAAAATACGTGATTACTGTCGAGGGTTTCGCTGAAGACGAATAGATTATTGGTCAAACGTGAAACGATGTTTCTGGGCTTCGATGGAGGCGTCGCTCACTGATTTCAGGAGACCCCCCCCCCCCCCTCATAGAAACAAGAAGAAGAAGAAGAAATAATAATAATTTGACATCTTTTTAAATGTTTAAAATGAATTTTTTTTTTTTTTTAAATATCATTCAATTACCCTTCATATCTTTTATTTTTAATTAATCGTCCAATGAATTGCTTTTGATTGAAACAAGTTAATTTCACTCAATTGAAAGTAATTAGGGGGAAAAACAAATTAAATGCAATTTAATTTCCAGACTGAAGTGTCTGGAGGCAGTTTTTTTTTTTTCCTTCCTCTTGATGAGGAGCGGCGGCCGGCGTTTCCTCCCCGCACGGCGAAGACGCTTCTGGGCTGGAATGGAGGCGTTTCCCTGGAGGAGGTTTCACGCGTGGAACATTCCTCCCGCCATATAGATTAATTACTTTCTGTAATTTTCCCGTAGGTCAGAATGTTGGTCTGTAAATAGAACAAATCTATAAAAAACATCTGCTAACGTTCAACTGATTCTCTTTAATGACACAAACGAAAGGATGTGAAAGAAATCATCTCATCGTTTGATGTAATTCAATAAATTCAACATTTAACCTTTTTTTTTTATTTTGTCAGTTTCACTTATTTTTTTAATTGATTAGTTTCTAATCCGGCCAATTTTCCAAAATTCAAAGAAAATTGATTATATTCTGAAAACGTAAAAATATTCTGATTACTAATATGGAGTTTTTCCACTCAGGCTTTTACTCTGAAAGTGTCCATCCAACCATCCATCCATCCAACCATCCATCCAACCATCCATCCATCCAACCATCCATCCATCCATCTATCCATCCATGCATCCCTCTATCCATCCATCCATCCATCTATCCCTCTATCCATCCATCCGTCCATCCAAATCTCCATCCATCCATACCTCCATCCCTCTATCCATCCATCCAAATCTCCATCCATCCATCCATCTATCCATGCATCCCTCTATCCATCCATCGGTCCATCCATCCCTCTATCCATCCATCCAAATCTCCATCCATCCATCCATCTATCCATCCATCCCTCTATCATCCATCCATCCTTTCAACCATCTATCTATCTATCTATCATCCATTCATCCATCCATCTATCTATCCCTCTATCCATCCATCCATCTATCCCTCTATCCATCCATCCATCTATCCATCTATCCATCCATCCCTCTATCCATCCATCCAAATCTCCATCCATCCATCCCTCTATCCATCCATCCATTCGTCTATCCATCCCTCTATCCATCCATCTATCCCTCTATCCATCCATCCATACCTACATCCATCCATCCGTCCATACATACATCCTTCCATCCATCCATCAATCCATCCATCCATCCATCCAACCATCCATCCATCCATCCATCCATCCGTCTATCCATCCATCCATCCATACCTACATCCATCCATCCATCCATCCGTCTATCCATCCATCCATACCTACATCCATCCATCTATCCATTCATACATACATCCATCCATCTATCCATTCATACATACATCCATCCATCTATCCATTCATACATACATCCACCCATCAATCCATCCATCCATCTGTCTTTCCATCCATCCATCCATCCATCCATCCATCCATCCAACCATCCATCCATCCATCTATCCAACCATACATCCATCCATCCATCCATCCATCCAGCCATCCATCCATCCATCCATCTGTCTGTCCATCCATCCGTCCACACATACATCCTTCCATCCATCCATCCATCCAACCATCCATCCATCCATCTATCCAACCATACATCCATCCATCCATCCAGCCATCCACATATCCATCTATCCATCCATCCATCCATCTGTCTGTCCATCCATCCGTCCACACATACATCCTTCCATCCATCCATCCATCCATCCATCCATCCGTTGTCCAACGGTAAGGTAAGAATATATATATACATATTAATCATGTACCATTCCATGTTTTTTTTTCATTCCATCTTCTTCCTCCTTCATCTGGTCGTGGTGGCAGCAGGGTAACAAGTGATTTCCAGACATCCCTCTCCTCTGCAACTCTCTCCAGCTCAACCTGTGGCTTCCCAGGCTAGATGAGATACAGTCTAGTTCCTCCAGAGAGTTCTAGATCTGCCTCGGGTTCTCCTCCCAGTTGGACGTGGCTGAAGAACCTTCAAAGGGAGTTCTCCTGGAGAATCCTGATCAGAGGGTGGACCTCCTTAACGGCCTCCTTTGGAAGCGAAGGAGCAGCAGCGCCACTCACAGCTCCTCACCTTATATCTGAGTCCAGCCCCCCTCGATGGAAGCTTATGTCTTTTAATATATCCTATTCTAATGATATTTATATATTCATACATTTAAGTACATATACATAAATATACATTCATACATATATTGAGAAATAGTTATGATTTGATCCATTTTCCCGTTTCTGTTCCTTTAGATAATGATCCTTATTACACATATTCCATTTCTGACTCGACCTTTGACCTTAAGCTGAAAACTCGACTTTTCTTCATACGAAAAGCTTTAGACCTAATTCTTCTTTTATATGTGAGACATGAGAATATCTAAGTTTTTAGCATGAAATGACTATAAAGTGAATAAACGATTTTAACCAACATGTCAGATTATTTATTTATTTACCAAATTAAGACTTTTCCTTTTTTCGCCGAGGGCATCAGAAGTTCCTCCTCGATCACAAATCGTGCTTAGTCATTTTTCTGCGTGACAGTCAGAACTTTTCTCCTCATGCATAACCAAAAAGGTGTTTTGCGTGTCAACACACAAACCAATTTCCCAGAGATTAAACTTAATCCTTCTTTAAAGCAGCTCAATCAGTGGAAATCTCATCCGGCGAGGGGATTTCCACGTTTCCGTATGAAGTCGGATCCAGATGCACAGAATCGGACCTTCGTGGGTCTGACTTTACCTTCACTGAGGAATGACTCACTCTTCATACGCTGCAATAATATCGCTGCATAAATCCGTCTCCGTTCCCCACGAACCTCCGATGGGCGTCTGATTCATCTCCCGTCGTCGGCGTTTCAGACCCTCTGTGATGAAATACTGGTTTTAATTCTCGGGGATCTACTGAGCCTGAAAAAATGACCCAACGGATGAGAGGATGGCTGTTTCTGTAAATGAAAAGCCCCGTCGGATCGATGTCAGCTTCAATGCTGCTCCAACAGCGCACTTCCTCATCACACTGTTTTTCTACAGGAAGAGGAGAAAAATGCTGTAATTCTTATTTAAAGTCCATTTAACAGGAAGTCCTGAACGCCGGCGTCTTTCCGGCCCACAGCGGCGTCCAGGCAACAATACAACCATCAGGCAACTATGACAGCTTGACAGCTCTATTAGTCGTACTTTCTCCGCACACACACACTAAAAACAACCAATGGTTTGCTCCCCGTTATTTTCTATTTATTTTTTTCTCCTTTTTCCAAAAAAACATTCATTTGTTTTGCAGTTGTGAGATTTTCTGGACGCTGATGTATGTTGGTGACATTTTCTGACAAGATAACTTTAAGTTTTTCAACGAATGATGGACGGATGTGAGCGGCGATGTGTGCCGGGGAAAGATGGATGAGCTGAAAACAGCTTAAAGGAACAGTTCACCCAAAATAAAAATCTCCTAAAATGGGATCCCTATTAACCTTAACTACGATCTTTCAATCAAATCATTGTCAGAAATCTAAGCTTTTACAAAACTCGAGAAAAATATCACACTCTTAACACGAGACAAATGTTTTTCTCTTAAATGTGTGTCAGTTATTTTCACCCTACATATCTTGAGCTTCACCTGTTTGAGTAGGAACTCTGAAGCGGTGAACAAGGACTTCCTGTCCAATGATTTGTGCGCTGTGGTGTGAAGCGAACCTTAAACTTGACTAAACTGTGTGTAGCTGTCAGGAAACATGTAGTTATTTCAGTATCTGTGCCAAACATAGCAGGTGGAAGTACTAAAGCATGACTGCACACTGGATGTTTGGACCGCGTGTGTTCCAGGACTCCTGGAGTGTTTCGAACACGGATCCAACGTCTGCAGCTTCTCGGTTAAGCAGCACAGATCTCTGTAATTCATTGGTCTCTGATGTTGCTATCGCTTCCTGTTCTGGCAATGGGAGACAAGAACATCTCTCAGCAGTTCAAAATGTCAGTTTGAACAGTAAGAACATATTTCAGTCGGCTGAATGTTGGGGGAAGAAAGTCTCCCTCACCACCATCAGATGGCGCCGACACCAACACCAACTGTTTCACTGGAACAAGGTCAGAGGTCAGATGAGACCAAAGTACAGCTTTTTGGCTACAAACATCTAAGGTGGGTCTGGCGTAGCAAGTATTGATTCCATAGAGAAAAGCCCCTCATACCCACTGTGAAGTCTGGTGGTGGATCTCTGATGCTGTTGGGCTGTTTTTCTTCCAAAGGTTCTGGACATCTTGTTAAAGACATGGTTCCATGGACTCCATCAAACACCAGCAGATACTGGATGAAGACCTAAAAGCCTGTCAGGAAAGTGGGCCGTGGTTGGACCACCAGAACATCTGTGGGATGTGCTGCAGAGGAGAGTCCACCAGAATGGACCTCAGAACCTGAAGGAGGTGGAGAGGTTCTGTATGGAGGAATGGTCTCAGATCTTCTCCATGTGTCCTCAGACCTCCTCACAGATGACAGAAGGAGACTCAGGATGTTAATGTGGCAAAAGGGGGCGGGGCTAAATATAAAAATTCAGAGTGACAATCATCGTCAAACCCAGTTTCTCGTTACTTGAGTTGGAGGTAAGATTTCCATAAAGACTAAAACCCTGAGAATGATCGATCTCTCCTGAAAACCTCAGGATTTTATTTCCACCCAGATGAACCGACTGGAGCTTCTATCATCTTCTTTATTTCTTTTCTTTTGTGAGTACTGACGTGTGCAGAGATTTCAGCTTCCGCTTCTTGGTTTCGCAATTTTGGTTCAGAACCTGGAGAGATTCAAAATGGGTCAATCTTTATTTTGGTTTTCCAAAGACCAAACTGTAAAAAGACAAAAAAAATACTGTATAATAATAATAACAAACAAACAAATATGTTGAGCATTTACAAAACATTACGGTAAATAATAATATTTAAACTATGATCCTTTTAACAAGGACATTAAATAAAATGATAGTAAACTACAAAAAAAGCCTTTAAATCAACAGTTTTTAACAGATAAACACTGTAAAAAGCTTTTACTGTAAATTTCAGTGTACATAGAAATCTGTGATTCCAACATGAAGCAGCTATAAAATTAATTATTTACTTGTTACTTTATTCTGTTATTTTATCAACAGTTTGTACAATCACTGTAAAAGTCGATGTTATATATTCTGAATTTTAACGTCTATTAATGTAGCCATCATGTACGTCATCAAAAACAGATATTCATTATTCTTGTTTCTTTTCTATGAATGTATCACATTTTATTTATGTTTGGATTATTGTTGTTTTGATGTAATGTTCATGTAAACAGGTTTACAGGACAGATTATACTTTTATACTTTTACTGTCGCATGTCTTACTTGTTGATTTCCTCTTTTACAGTAAAATTCTTCCAATATCCCTTCCTGGTAATTACGGTAAATTACCCAGAATTGTTTGGTGTTTTTTTTTACAGTGCGGATCATTGATGAGATCATTGGGTTCGTTTTAACGTTTTAACGTTTAAACATCCTGTTTGAACTTTAAATCGATGTTATTTTTCTTTAAATGATGTGACAAGAATTAGCGAGCGTGTCTGAAAGTTCTTCCGGCTTTAAAGTCTGTCAGACAAATTGAACGATACAAACGGGAGGAGATATGTAAAAGTGTTTAACAAATTATGGGATGCGATGGCTTCAGCTGATTCCTTTTTATCCCTCAGTTTGGTCCAACGCCAGTTTACTGTCGCTACAGATTTGGCTTCTATGTTTCTTTCTCTCCGTGAGACATATTTTCTCCTTCCATCTTCTCCCGTCAGCCTGTCCGGATCGCTGGATTGGCTGTCGCGGCGGCACATGTCCCACAATGCTTTCTGGGACAAACTTCAAGAAGACGGGCTGGGAAAAAAGAAAAAAAAGATGTGAGAGAAAATGCAGTGGAGAGAGAGAGAGGCAGAGGGAGAATGAGAGGGAAAGGGAGGGAGAGAGAGAGAGAGTGAGAGACAGAGAGAGAGAGAGAAAGAGAGAGTCAGAGAGAGAGAGAAAGAAAAAGAGAGAAAGAGAGGCAGAGGGAGAGGGAGAGAGAGAGAGAGAGAGAGAGAAAGAGAGAGAGAGAAAGGGAGAGGGAGAGAGAGAGGCAGATGGAGAGAGAGAGAGAGGGACAGGGAGATAGAGAGGGAGAGGGAGAAAGGGATCGAGAGAGTGAGAGTGAGTGACAGAGAGAGAGAGAGAGAGACAGAGCGAGAGAGAGAAAGAGAGAAGCAGAGAGAGAGAGAAAGAAAAAGAGCGAAAGGGAGGCAGAGGGAGAGAGAGCGAGAAAGAGAGAGAGCAAGAAAGAAAAAGAGAGAGGGAGAGGGAGAGAGAGAGAGAGAGAGAAAGAGAGAGAGAGGCAGATGGAGAGAGAGAGAAAGAAAAAGAGAGAGAGGCAGAGGGAGAGAGAGAGGGAGGGGAGAGAGGGAGAGAGAGAGACAGAAAGAGAGAGAGAGGCAGAGGGAAAGAGAGAGGGAGAGACATAGGGAGGGACAGATAGAGATAGAGGGAGAGAGAGAGAGAGAGAGAGAGAGAGAGAGCATCCTCTAGTACTATGAAGCCTCTTCAATTATTCAAATGGCCTCTGTCCCTCTGCACTTGTTTTCTCTGCAAGGTTTGAATATTAAAATGGCGGCCCCCGAAGAGGCAGATATCCAGAGGATGAAGCCCACGCAGAGAGCAGAGGCTGAGTCTACTTAACTCGCAGAAGCACATCAGCAGCTGAGGAGCGATGAAGGCTGCATGTGCTGCCGACTGCCTGACTCTCAAAAGGCAAATATTCCCGCCCCGCTTGGCGCCGGACAAGCCGTGGGGACCAGACATTAACCGCCGTCCCCTGAGATGGACAGGAAAGTTCCACCCCTCTCATCCAGGTCTGGCTGACCCGTTTGCTCGTAAAGCTCCGTCTGGTCCTGAACTTTGAAAGCGAGCCGAGATTATGGACCTCAGCTGTCACATCTCAACTCCTCTAGGTCCGTTTATTATTTCACATTTTAGTGAGTGCTTCGTCTCGTCTCGTCCCTCCGGTCCCCGGTTCTGTCCCCGGTTCTGTCCCTCCTGTGTCTCCAGCTGTGTGTCGTTACCTACAGGCTGTTTATTCCTTCTTCTGGGCCGGTTGGTGACGCCCCCCCCGTGTCGCCCCAACGACACTAATTCTGTTTTATTTCCATCAGGTTTCTAGTAATTCTCTCAGATTTTCACCCTTTTATTCCAAAACCTCGGATTTATTCATTTATTTTTATTTAGCAGGGACAAGGCAGAATCGATAAATCAGACCAAATGTAGCTAAGAGCTCTTTTTCTTCTGCGGTCCCTGGGTGGAACCGAGTCATGCAGCAATTCTGATAAAACAGAACAAATACGATAATAAAACTATCCAAACATTCTGAAACACCGAACAAACCCGACCCTCCACATCATACAGTCACTATTTATAACCTTCAGAGTGGAGCATCAACAATTATTTAAAAGCTGCGTCTGTACGAAACAATAACCCAGACGCTCAGAACCACTGCTGACCTGCAGAGTCTCTGAGTTCTGACGGTCCATCAACCACGTTCTTAAAACAGCCTTAAACGTTTAAAAGTGCTGAACTCTGATATTCAGGTAAAGAGTTCCACATCCCAGCAGCCTTAGCAGAAAAATGTTTTTATCCAAACGTCGTAGATTTAATTTATCCTAATAATCTCCTCTGGTAGCAGTTCTGGTTCTGGTTGACCCGGGTCCAGCAGCAGAACATTTTGGTTACAGACTGTTTAAGAGGTTGTGGGTTTGATTGTAAATGATCTTATACAATAAATGAACATGAACTATGAAGATCAGACTTTTGGACTGTTTTGTTAAAATGATGATGATTGTTGTTGTTGTTGTTGTTTTTTAAGCCGTTATCTTTGATGTTTGTTTTCTACGGACTGTGAATCTGCTCTTTGACAATAGTTTCGGACGTGGTTTCGTTTGATTGACAAGAACATACTAACAGCTGCTGGTTAGAAGCAGTTCGGGTATAAATGACGGCGTCATCTGCAAACATATGTACCCTAACTTCTGGACACAGTTTAGGCTGGAGAGAATCTTTAACTTCTTCAAAAGTAACCCCGTATAAATAATGTGCTTGATTGTAAAATGTAATATAAAGTGTGAAAGTACTCATTATTATAACCTCAGTATTTGCTTTTATTAATTTATGTTATATAACACTATATTACGCTTTAGAACATGCTAAAGGGTAAGGGGCCGAGGACGGAGCCCTGGGCGACACCAGAGATCACTGAGGAGGAGGCGTTAACTCTGAGGAAGTCCTCTTTGATAACTACGATTATTAAAGTGTGTGAGGATTTGCTAAACAGAATGAAATAACTTGATTAAACCCAAAAAAAAGAAAAATACATTCTTTACCGAAATAAAAGTAGCTAATTAAATCAGAATCGACTCGTTTGCATGAAATACAAACTTTCACAATTAAATAAATCTACAAGTTTGATTTTAGTGCTGAACCAAATCATTTGTCGTTTCATGGTAAACTAAGAGATATTAGAGGAATAAATGCCACAAAGAAGGAAAAATGAGAAGAAATCTTTTTTCCATAGTTTCATTTTCTTGCTGCGGACATCAAAGGGTTTCTTTTATACTTTGTCGAAACAACACATTTGATTGTTTGTGCGAAACATTCTGAGTCGCCTATATGTGCCGTATAAATAAGGTTGCATTGCCTAAGCAGATCCAGAATGAGAATGGAATGTGATTGGTCCCCCGTCTGCGAGGGATGTCCAGGTTCATTCAGGACCACCAGGTTCATTCAGGACCACCATGTTCATTCAGGACCACCAGGTTCATTCAGGACCACCAGGTTCATTCAGGACCACCATGTTCATTCAGGACCACCAGGTTCATTCAGGACCATCAGGTTCATTCAGGACCACCATGTTCATTCAGGACCACCAGGTTCATTCAGGACCACCAGGTTCATTCAGGACCACCAGGTTCATTCAGGACCATCAGGTCACCGAGATCCAAAAGAAATGTTTGAGACAGCTGCAGGAATCCGGCAGGAGAGCGTAGAACCAGGCGATGGTTGGGTTCGCATCAACGCTCCTGAGCGAGCAGCAGCACAGATCAATAACGACACTGGATCGCTCTCTTCATTTTATGTTTCTGGACTGAGACCGTTGGCCTTTTCTGCCAAACCGCCACATGTTGGACACAAGCGCCGCCGGCCAGACAAGCTCGGCCGACGCCCGTTGGGTCCAGAACCTAATAATGACCAGTAACGGCCGCAGCAGGAGGACGTCGGGCGGCCGAGGGCGGATCCTGAAGACAAGGACGAGCTGGTCGTAGATTTTTCATCCGCTGCGGCTGAAGCGAGCCGAACATCTTTCCGTGACGAGGTTCTCCTGGTGTGGCGACAGAGGCGTCATTGTGTTTGTGGGAGGAACGGCCGCCGCTGCAGGTGCAGCCCGCCCGGGCCCGGTTCTGCTGGGTGCCGACTGTAAAACGGCTCAGCAGAAATGTTCTGCTTCATCTATCTCCAAACAGTCGTCACCGTTTCATTAAAAACATCTGTAACATAAGAGGATGTTAAAACCTTTGATGTCCTATAAACTCAAGAAAAATGATTTCTTTCCTTTTTTTCTTTCTTTGTGGCGTTTATTCATTGAAAATCTCAGTTTACCATAAAATGACAAATTATTTGTTTAAACACTAAAATCACACTTGTGGAAATATGTTTATATTTCATGCAAACGAGTCGATTCTGATTTGATTAACTTATTTCTGTTTTGGTAAATAACGTTTTTTTTTAGAAAACCATTTAACCCTAATTAAACTTTATTTGGTTTAATCGAGTTACAAAATTCTGTTTGGTAAGCGCTCATATGCTTTAATAATCGTAGTTATCAAATAGGCCTTCCTCAGAAGCCTGTGGTGCCGCCCCAGGGCTCCGTCCTCGGCCCCCTACTCTTTAGCATTTAGCTGCTTAGCTCAGAAATAGAGACTCATAAATGAGCTCAACCAAACAGCTTATAAGGACATTATAGGGTTAAATCTTCGACTGAATGATAAACAGCAGATTCCAGACATCTTAATATAAATCTAGAGGCTTAATGTTGAATCTTAATTTTACATTTATTTCTACGTATATCAAATATGTATTTAGGTGAAACTGAAGTTTGATGGTGGCTCCTTACATTTATAATTTAAAATGTTATGATATATATATATGAATAAGAATTTGAAATCTAATTTTGAATTTAGATGTTAAATACGATCTAAATTTTAAAAATGTCAAATAATGAATCAATGTAAATTTAAATAATCTAAATATGAAATATTAATCTAAATATTAAATTGAAGTAGTAAATGTAAAATTTAAACCTGTATCACTGATTGAAATTTTTTTTTTTAACTCAATTAAGCTAGTTAATATGCAAATTGACATTGTTGATCGGCAAATGTTCAAAAAAGATGCCCAAAGAAAACCAAAAACCTGAATGCTTTAATTTCGTTTCATTTTCCTGCTCGATCTCATCAGTGAAAGGAAAAGTAGGACGTTCTCATTTATCTGCGTGGAAGTCTGCGTCTCATTAAAGTGTAAAAACTCAACCGGAGCGATGTCCAACTGTCTCGTCTACCCGACGTGATGAAATGAGATGAAGGAGATTCTGAGGTTAATGGGATGAAGGAGTCGGACGCAGAGACATCAAATAGTGACTAATTAAATGATTCATGGGACATGAAAGCGTCTCAGTGAGGCGATGAGGGCAACTGCAAGAAAAACACAACAATTCCGGCGCCGCTTTGGGTCCAAATGTCTGAAATGCTGCTGGAGAGAAAATAAAATATTCATCAGGGGTTATTTCCACATTTACTCTTTTAATGACGGCGTTTTTGTCCGCTGCTGCATTCAGGCGACGTGATCCAGCCTGATCGTGGCTACAGCTGACAAAACCAAGGACATCGGGCCTCGGCTCTGAAATAGTGATCCGGATCAGTACCATTTCTCTTCTTTCCTTTTTTTTCATCCGTCGGCGTTTAAACTTAAGCTGATTATGAACTAATACAAATAATTTGCAACTATTTTCATCGTGGACGAACTCTTGGGATTCATTTTGAAGAAGACTCCCGGAGGCTCAACCATGCGACTGTAAGAGGATCGGTTCTGATGATAATCGTGGGCTGCTGGTTTTAACGTCTCCGGAGAAGCGTTTTAAACTTTGCCTCCATAAATGCGGTACCGGCTGAGAGAGAGAGAGGAGTGGTACAGAACCTGAGATACTCAGCTGAGTCTCTTCTGCTGTCGGGCCAGTGGACCTCTGTGAAGAAGTGAGTGAACTTCTCTGCTCACTCGTTCACATCCCGGTCCGTTTATGAACCCAAGAGGGAAAACGAATACCGTACCACCTTTATTTTTTGTCAGTTAATACAGGATTAAACAGAACTTTCTCCCAGCCGGTGCTTTAAGCGGGAAAAAAAACAACTTCAGCCGATTCTAATACGACAGAAAGAAAATCCACCTTTCCATCACGTAAATATTATTCAAGACTTCGACCCACTCATCCTTCTGAGGCGCCTCAGTCTTCAGCCAATTCCTGGTCAATGGCTTTTTTTTTTACTAGCAACTAACTTGATTTATTTAATTTTTTTTTTATTTTCATTCCAAACAATTTTGTGCTAATTCTATAACTTTTGAATACAAACATTTTCAAAAACATGATTAACCCTAAACTAAAACAATTATTAATTTTTTGAGTGTACGGAACTAACAACTAATTCCCATCAAAAAAAAAAAGAAAAGGCTTTTGGGGTCAGTTTTCAGATACATCCTCTTCCAGGCAAATTTTTCTTTTTATATCTCCTATCCCTTTAAACCTTTTATGTCCTGCTCAGCTGTTTGGTAGAGCTCATTTTGAGTCATTATTTCTTATTGAAAGAATGTGACTGAACTATTATCTGACCCAAAGCATGTATGTGTTAAAGTGTAAGGGGCCGAGGATGGAGCCCTGGGGGACACCACAGGTCAAGGTGGCCATCTAGGAGAAAGCATTAATTACGGTTATTGAGAAAGTCCTATTAGATAAGTAGAATTGTCTTTTGGGGGGGGGGCGGGGGGGGGGGGGGGATTTTAAAGCATAAGAGGCCTTTTTAAAAAAAATGTATGTGACTTGATAGAAAAAAAGTCTGATTAGAATCAAATTGTTTTCTTAAAAAATGCTTTAGCTGAAGCTAATCTAAAGAAAATTGACTATTTTCCACGAAAAAACAAAATTTTATCCTGAAAGAAGTTAAAACATGCTTTACTATGTGCTTTATTCCTTTATGGTCAATTTAGTGTCCAAGATATGAAATTGATAAAAGAACTAATGAAATAAAACATGGAAATAAATGAGCTAGGATATGAAAGGGTTAACTTCTTCATTATTGATGGAACTGATGAAACATAAATTTGTTTCCGTTGTTCACCATTCCAGAGAACAACGGAAGCATACACTTGTCTGGACATATATTTGTCTCCTGAATCTGTCATTCTTTCGTTCCCTCCTCCCCAGTTTATGTCGAATGCAAGATTTTCCTCATAAAATTCTTCAGATCCTATAAAAGAGCGGCCATTCCCCCCAAAAATGGAAATGATCAGCTTTATTTTCTGCAGACATCTCGTATCCTGAAAATTCTTTTGGCACGTCCTTTTCCACTGTTCATCTTCCCGGCATGAAATTATTCCACAAACTACTTATGCCGCCATCATCCTCGTCCGGTTTCCCTCCGGCGATATAAACTAGATATAAAGGAGCTCTGGTGTCATCGGGCCTGAATTGCAGGAATCTACTGCAGGCTGATGGGAACAAGGTGACCCGCCTCCCATCGGAGAAAGCATCAATCAAAGCGGCGCTGAGTATTCCCTCTAAAAACACACGGAGGAGAGGAAAGACAGAAACTGAACAAGAGAGAAGTAAGACATGCAGCTGGAACAGTTGTGTGTAATCATGTGTTACTTTATACATGATTGAATGTTTGATCCTAGCATAAATGTATCAAGTCACTTTTAGGCGGAGCGTCTCCTGATATTCATGATGAATGTGATGTTCAGGTAATTACAGGAAAGGCAACAGTTCTTCTGGGGTTTG